>JANVFT010000083.1:0-208684 GCA_028011325.1 Lentinula lateritia
CGAGTCATTCTCCAAAACAATTAAATTAAATGAATAACGAAGTACCTACCTATGTTTGGAGGTATACTTGAATCTTGGAACCATTATGGACCAAATAAGGACATGTAGATTCAAATTAAATGATATCTGACCAAGTGTAGAAGTTTCCTTGCGGTTCCGAACGTTTATTGTATTAAATTAATTGTACTGTGCGACTCTATATTCTGTATGTATAAATAGCGATCCGATGTATCTGGAATACAAGTGATTTTGGGACGACGTTGCAGTGCTAATCCGTAAAAAGGAAAGACACACTCCCGCCAGACTGAAACCTCTTCACTAGCAGCCATTCGGGCCCGGCACTTGTGAGTATAGGAACGTCGTGTTCTGCTCCTTGTGACTGCGAGAAGTATATCCAGTTGTTGGGTATTCTTCGAACTTTTATTTTCTTCAAATTCAAAATTTTCGTGATCGATAACTCCTTCACAGTAGCAATATATATATATCTCTATCTTACTCTTACCTCAATTCAAGTTGCATCATAGCTCCAAATTCCCATTACAACAACTATTCTCAATTCAGTAAAGAATATCACCAAGGCAAATTTCATTCGCATTTCAAGGTAGGCTTCAACACGTTCAGTACTCCTTTGATTCCGCCTATGGTGTTCAACATGCACAAAAAATTGAATTTTTCTCGCACATTGATTGTATTTTTTTCGCACATTGATTGTGCATTTTTCACAATTTCATTGTGCATTTTGCAACTTCATGGAGTGATTTCCACTAGTTTATGGAGCACTAGCAGAGCCTCATTGCATGTATACTACTGCTAGATAATTAATACAGTACGAGTTTCACTGTGATGAAAGATTCACACGGTGCAACAGTACATCGATACCTGCCATTTGTCTAATAGAGGCTCAGGGATCTACCACTAAAAAAAACTGCAGATGAAATAGCATACAGATTGTCATAAGCTACCATAATATGAATTTTAATGTAGATCGGTGCATGGAATGTATACACATTATGCAGTTTGTTCAAACAGTTCACTGGGCCCAGTTAAAATTGGTCATGTGCATTCCGGCAGGCGCTTCCCATGCACAACATTTTCCGTTTCTTTGCTTCTCACAATGACCAAAGCCCAAGCAGCATGAGCCTCGGGCAATGGAAGCCCAAATCAAACATGCAATTGCTGAAGCTCAGGAAGAAGGCTCATAATTCTCTACTGTTCATGCTCTCTGAATTAATGCTACTTCCCAAGAGGCAAAAAAATCTCCGCTAAACTTGCACTTTTGAAATCATTTAGTGGACCAAATTGACGCCTCGTTTGCATTTAAATGTGGGCAGAAGGACAACCAGACACCAATATATCTGCCTCAGCTTAGCATCACAAAGAAAGGACCCAAACTCGAACCAATTACCACGTTAGGATTGCAGGGGCCAGTGTCAGTTCAACAGCGCACTTACTGATTTTGGATTTGGGTCCCTGGAGATTGATGGTACGCGTACATCTGCTTTGGATATTATGCTGGATGACTGTCCACTCAATAACCAGTTTTCATTCCTCACTCATTGCAATGTCAATCTCTATCAGTGTTGTTATTGTGAGGACACTATCTCTGTTCTTTCTTGGGATGTATGTTCACTCTTCGCTCGTCACAAACACCTTGCTTAATATCTTTGGGACTGTCACTGGAGTGTTGCACTGATTTTTGAGTTCAATGATCACTTTTTAGCATTCATTTCTCTCAATAACCTTTTTCAGGTATGGTCCTGCCCTGTATGTATTTACCATCCTTATTTGTTGTGTATATAGCCAATTTTCATCCGTCCATTGAGCCTCCACCACTTGAAGCAACTATTGCCAATCTGTTTCTTGCATATCCATTATTTCTTGCAATGGTTGATCACTATATGATTTTCACAAAACATAGATCAATTTACTACCAATTGCCCTCGCTCTCTTACTTTTATTCTCTTACCATTGCATATTCAGTACCCTGACATATTTATCCTCTTAATTTACCTTACCCACTCTAACTGTAAACTACCTTATTTTCTTTAATCATCACTAATTTTGTTCCGTGTAATTTCTGTGCGTGATATCTTTGTCAGTCTCATTCAGCCTACTAACTGATCAGTGATGGTACATAGTACCCTTTTCCGTTGTCCTATCTACACATCACTTGGTTTATCTGGATCCCTATAAGGCTGTAAGACATCAGTATTGCTCTTAGCAGTAGATCCCTGGACATAAAGTCAATATTTGGCAAGATTTTGAACATTGCGGAAAAAATATTGAATTTGTGCGATTCAAAATGATTGAATGTGCGATGAATTTCGAATGTGTGCGGTGATGTTTTTTTTTGTGCAGATTGAACAGCATATCCGCCCCTCACTTTTATAGCTTTGAAACTTCGGAGAATCAATCTTCCGCAAGGACTAAGTAGATTTTGCTGTTGATCGTACGACATGCAATCGCAGATATTAAAAAATGCCAGAGTAGAGTATAGCTACCCTATTTCCAATCCACCCTGTTGCTCTTCTCTTTGCTAATTCTACTCTATCACTCCTCACAAGCACTCTTTGAGCGACGAAGGGAGTGATGATTCAAAAAAGGGCCCGAAAATTGGCCATTAGCTGAGGTAGACCAAAAAGGCGGACACCTCCATACTTGCTAAGTTTTTGTGCGGAAATCTCGACCTCAACGTTCCGAAGCCCATTGTTTAATATCCTGATACATATACATTTCCGAACATAGAATATATGATACAATCAATTACAATATTATACATAGCTGAAGTGAAAGTATCCCAGTACATGTAGCAAATGTCACAGCAGAAAAGCATTCATCGTTCAACGGTAAAGGGTAAGTAGCAGAGGAATTACGATCAATGATCTGGGTTTCCGACCCACCTGGTTTCGAGAGGTTTCCCCTCGAAAGAGGACATCACTGAGCGCATCATCGCGTAGGAGACGTGCTCGTTCATTGTTGTCCATTCAAAGGTCGAGTTTTTCACTGCCCCCGATTTTCGCGGTTTTGTATGAACCAGTGGTCGTTGCATATAACCAGAACGAATTTCTGTGTAAATCTCCCATAACCCTTCGTCGAAGCCAGAGAAATAAGTTTGAACCGGTAGACCTTTACCAAGCGCGTTAAGAAAAAATTTAGATTTGTTGTCCAAGACGTCTGCATCTGTGCCGCTGAACCACTGCGAATAGGGTCGCGGTTCAGGTGCGGGTACACCTGGCGCCTCGTAGCGACAAGCAAGGCAAAGCATGATGTAGAATAGAGACTCCAAATCGTGACGATAGAGGTGACCGCCCTCCCAGTCAGGATTCAGCAAATCGATAGACATGAACGGTCTGGTACCCGTACGTTGTTTCGAAGTTGCGCCCTTGTCCATATCTCGTACGCGAGATGAAAGGTCGAAATCGTTCAAAACGCCATAGACTTTTCCATTCTTGCGCCTGTACATGATATTTCCGGAGCTGAGATCGCGATGAAGAATCCCAACACGTTCGTAAAGCCATTGGTGAACTAGAGGAGTACGAGAACAATAGTGAGCAAGGGTAGATATAATGATTCAACGAGAAGCGTACTTTGTAGAACATCGTAAAATACTTGCGCGAACTCTCTCGGGTCTTCCAAGTCTGAAAGTGGTTGTAGCTTGTCCAAAAACGTCACGCGCATTACTCGTTCCTCATAATCATCTTTGAGATGTTTCTTCAAACGGCCCTGAACGGTTGTTTCTTCGTGGTATGGATATGTAATGGAGTCGATTACTTCCGGAAGATGGTTGAGCGCCCAAAGATCGCCAGACGATTCCGCTGTCGACCTAGCCTCCACAATAAGTCCGTTTTCAGAAGGCCGAGTCATGCTTGGGAAGCTGATCTTCATGACCTTCGTCGTCGCTTTCCCCTCCTCATGCCAGTCGCAACCAGCTTCCGTACAGAGGCACTCCACCTCAACAACGATCGAGCATCGACCAATGATGCCTTCAGCGCGGTAGAGGACTTTCGTGATTTTGACTCTTCGCCTCCTGCCATCGCTCCCCGTGAAGGTATAGGTGGAACCGACTAACGGATCTATCCCATTCTTGTGTGGAAGCTTCAACTGCTTTGGATTCCGTAGGTGATCGAAACCATCGACGTCCAAGTTGGGAATGAATCCAAGATTCTCCGTGGAAAGTTTGTTGAGTTGGCAGACCATAGCCATGAAGAGCTTCTTCACCTCGTCGTTCACGATGTTGAAGGGCTGAAGGAAAGAGGGAAAAGAGCGTGTCGATCAGTACTTAGATCAAAGTAAACAGTCAAGAGGTGGTGGTGAGAAAAACAGAAAAACGTGTAGGTAACTTGAGCCGGCCCGGTGATGCCCGCATATTTCGCCACCACCACAACCGAAAGAACACTTACTTTGCTCTCGACAACCTTTGAACGGTCATAGTACTGGAAACGCAAGCTAGTATCATCAGCCGTGATCCCCACAGCATGACTTCGAATAAATCCTTTCGAAAGCATTTCTTTGGCGTAGCTCGCACACTGAATTCTCGTTAAATGCTGTCCCTGCGTCGGAGTCAACACCTTTTCTGCTTTCCTTTCTGCCTCCGCCCTTTCTTGGTAGTCCTGCGATGTCAGAATCTCTACCGTCTTCTTCTTGCCACCCCGATTCTGAATAGTAACCCCAGGTCGATGCTCGTCTCCGAAGCTGGTGGATGTAGAATTGAGGGGTGTAGACGCCGGAACAGAGGCGGTAGATTGTGATACCAAATGCGCTATGGAGGGCAACATATCTGACTGACTGCGGGATGAAGGACCTGGAGGTTTGGGTTCAATATCAAGACAAATTCAAAGGTGGCATATTGGCTTACCTGCCCTTTTCGATATTCTCTTAGACTTTCTCCAACCTTGAGAATTGGACTGAGAGGTCGAGTGAGATTTGACCTTTTTGTTAGGCCGGGCCACTGGAATTGAAGACGACAGTAAATCTCCAACCTTTACGAAATTAGTCGTTAGCACATACTGGTAGCATCAGGTCCTTCATACGGCCTGGTGCGTTTGGTTGACTGCGACTGCGAGGGGCCCGATTGTGGAGTAGGCAAAATCGAAGGTTCTGCTGTTTGTGAAGCCTGTCTTGATCCATGCTGCTTGGATACCCCCGACCGTGATGATCCATTGGTCGGTGTCCCAGTCTCTACAAAAAGTGTCAAGGTGAGAATGTATAGGCGGAAAAAGTCCTGTTGACATACCTTCTTTTTTCACATTCAGACCGACAAATCTCCCCTGTTCGTGCTTGACCTCGATAAAGTAGAGCAAGAGTCCCCAAAAAACGCCGACAATTTTCTTCTTTGCAAGGTAATCTGAGAGTTTTTTGTTCTTGGTAAGTTTCAGTAGCTCAATGTAGATTCCCCCCAGGTCTGGTTTCCTTGCTATCAACGAGCCCAATACCGGCCGGGGATCCTGAACGTAGAAAATCTTTTCGTCGATGTCCTTTCCTACACGTCGTCCCTCTCCGTCTCTCAATGAATTCAAGAGATTCGCCAGGGGTTGGTACAACCCGCTTTCATGCCCCGCCATACCTTTCCGCTTCTGGTTTTCACCATCCACCTCTCCTATTGCTACTTTCAAATACGCTGCAAACGCATCTTTCACAGCTTCGCTATCTGGCAACAGGGTGAAGTCGTCCCTAATCTGCCAGTCATCAGGAAGATCAAGGATCAGGGTCGCGAAGTCATCGAGAGAAACCTCGAGACGGTCGCTGATATCATCTTCGAGGAATTTATTTACAACATCTGCACGCTTCGGAACCTCGTCTTCAGTGTGTGTAGTACATCTTCGACTCATTGGAGTGCTCTCGACAACAGGCGGGCCATGATCCTGCTTCGGTTTGGGTGTCTGAGGAAGGGGAGCTGGGGCTGTGATATCATTTGCTGACAACGGTTCCATGATTCGGGGTGGTGTAGGAGCAAATCTAAGAGTGAAATTTGCTTGGACAATGAGGAGACGCGCTTAAATGGATGTCATGCAACGATCACATGTTGACGACAAAGCGCGATCCATTGTTCTACAGTTCCAATTTGGTAAAGTTCGACATTGTCCCTCGCTTTGACATGGTCTTTGACCTCTCTCATAAAGGATATTCGAGAAATTGTAGGCCTATTTGGTCGAAGTATTCGAACTCTTCAAGTTGCAGTGTCAATCATGATTAATAATTCACAGCCCATTCGCAGTTTTTGAAATTTATCAGGAGAACATGTTTCATGCTAGTGGCTCAGGAAGCCTCGCGCAGACATTCTAAGATAGTTTCAATTGTGATTCATCACTTCGTTACTCAGCAATCATCTATCTATTTACGCAAAACAAGAATCGATTCGCCCCCGTCAAACTCGACGGCTGGTCACAGACAACTACATGGGTCAACAGCATTGTGGTCTATCTGGACAACACAATTTCGAGCAAGCTCGAGGATGCCATAATTGGTACGTTACTATGCGTTGACAAAACAAGCCTGGCCTAGTATTGATGAACGAACTCGGGAATCCAAAGTGCCAAGCTCCGTTTGTCATTGGTTGAGACGCGTCGGACTACTGGGGGTTTGCGCACTTCCAGTGATTTCGTATATATCATTACATATCAGGGAACATTCGCATACAGTGTGGGGTATGCAGTAGCCCAATGCTACTCAGTACCGTATTTCAATAAGTAGGTTTCAAGTAGAACGGGCGGTCAATCGAAAACGGCACTGTCCTGCGGACTCGTAGCTTGAGTACCACTAAATTCAAGCATGGAATATGTTGATTGATAATAAGAAATGAAGAGCTTGAAAGTTGGTCTCCCTGCACTTGCTCACTGTTATGGGATTGTCTTATCCTTCGCTATCTGCCGCGCCATGCGCGCGATGGGTTTGTCTAAGAAAGATTTGAATTGTTGTTAGCGGGTGAGGAAGATACAGAGGTAGAAATTACAGTTGAGAAAGTGGGGTCAAACGTCAAATTTTCAGAATTGGTCCGGGAGATGAGGAGGCGCGAGGATGGCAGTCAAGGAGCGACTTGCGGACTAAAATTGTGTTCGACGTTTAACGTTGCAAGTCGAGGCTATATGTCCAGTTCGGTGCCTCTTGCTGATGCGCTGATGTTGGGGCAGACGACGGGAGAAACAGGGAGTATACATCGAGTTTAGGAAAGAACGAGAACTTTGTATAATGGACTTGAGCTTCCAGATTGTCTTCCTCACTGAGATTCTTGAAGGCAATCAATTTCTGGGACATCGGTCATGGCTGGCCATATCCGAAGGATGACTGGTGGGAAGTCAGACCTAGTCAGAGGGATGTTCGATGCTCAGTGTGGCTCTACCTCAGCCACCTAAGCATTTTGATTGAAAGTGCCGCGGTGACGTCGATTGTCAGACTCGTAACGCGTTACAAGCTTGGCTCAGCGTTCCAGGACAGACAGACTGGCTGGAGAGATACCATGGATACCATCCTGCCAGTGTAAGAGATCCACCTAGTACACTGGATAAACCTTCTGAATTCAGACTTCTTGCTAGTTCTTCTCGTGGTTCGCAAGTACATGAACGTTGCTGGTGATGGCCGCTGACAATTTTGGTGTAAACGATGGAAATAATGAAAAGTTTCAATCGAGGCAATTGTGTCGGACCGTGCTGGACCGCGAATTCTACGAGCGCCTATTTTACTCCCAATAGCTAATTTTCATCGACATCGACGTGGCCACCGTTATACCGAATCTTCTACAGCTATCCTGTCTTGGATACCGATCCAAGCTTCCAGCTCCAAGAGATATTGAGTAAATCACGAATAACCTCGGCGATTGTAATGGTTGGGTGGAGACTGAACATGACAGCTATGTCGCGAAGCTGGACCTATTGATTGCAAGTCTGTGACTACAAGTAGTTCTCAGGTTTTCGGCTTATGGGGGTCTGTCAGCCAATTCTTCTTGGTAACTCCAAGCTCAAGCCCTTTCGGAATTCCGAAAAGACAGCCCGAACCAAGGTCCTTGAGATACTCGACAATCAACTGCGATCTATGCTCTTCCACAAACCATTTCCTTTTATTACCATCAGCCTGCCTCCAATCAGATTTTCCCAGCTTTCCGAAGAGGTCTTGGCGCTGACCCCGACAATTACGAACCAACGAATAGTATAAACGCCTCAAAGCCCCCAAGTCCGAAATCGGCCATCGTCTCATTCGCTGTTATTCGTTGCCTTAGAGGTATCCGCGGCAGAACAAGCCAAGCAGCTAGGCATTCCGCTGCGCATTCCTGTATACACTGAGCTGATGCTTTTTTTGAATTCTCTTATCCTGTGCATGTCAGCAAGGTAAGTACTAAGGCGCCGCCGATCCGTGCAGTGGTTGTTTCTGTGTATGTTTGTAATATAGGAATCATGCGCCCGCATATATCAAGTTTCCGAACCCGCCAAAAAAAATCCAGTCAAGGTATCAAATCACAAAGAGTCAGAAAGAGTCAAGGGCCTACGTACTATATCAAGCCCTTTGATCAGATCGTAGCGAGCCACTTCGGCTGCTGGGTTCGAGTCTACGTATGATATCAAGTCCTCCAGCAAATATAACTCATCAATTAGGTTACCTATAACATATGCATCACTTCCAATATCATCTACATCTTCATTTCCTTTCTGTCCTGTTGTACATAAATGTCTTTTCTTGGTCTTTTCTTGGTCTTTTCCCTGAATGTTTCGGCTGATAGATGCCATAGCTAATGCCACGCAGAATACGAAGAGAACGGCAAGTCACAAGGTGGTAAGCTTAATCCCTTATAAGCGTCATTGCTGTACTATCCATTCATAATTCGAATTTTCAGCTTCAACCCAGAACCAAGCGAAGAGCAGTGGTATTTGTATTCGTGCATTCCAAAGTGACGAGTGAGTATATAAGCTCACAGAGGTAGACTTCAAATTCTTTCTCTCTCTCTATCTCCTTTTTCTATTCGCGTACCGTTAAATACGAGATTCTGAATCGCGTACTCTGGGTATCCCACTGCATCGCACTCACAAATGTCTTCATCCGAAGAACTCTCCGACCTATCTCTCCCTTCTATCCTCACCCAGCTAACCGAACAAACCCTTACTTCTCAACAAGAATCGGGATCAACACCCCTACTATCCTGGTCCCCTACCACTTCCTTCCTCGTCGCTACACTGGTGTTCACCATATGTGTCCGCCGTGCGTGGAGGTTCTATTGTACGGGTACTTTGTCTGGATCTTCAGCTTCAGAATCGACGTATCATAACGATCTGCATCATGATGCTTATTATCATCATCATCATGATTGGCACGCGCCTTGGCCCCGAGTGTGCATAACGATGCGGGAGTTGTGCGAGAGGGCGGAGGAGGTAGATGAGGTCCTGGGGAGTTTCAAGACGTCGATAATGATGGGTGCGACGAGGACTCCGTCGTCGGCTGTAGTTACAGGTGAAGTCACGCGTACGAACTTTGGCTATTTCGACGTGATGCAACAATGGGAAGTGATGATGGAGTATGAAGAACGAATGATGCGGTGAGTATGCAGCATCTCTCATCGAAGGAATATACCTTTTGTTTGTCGTGCGCTTTTTTGACTTGCCTATTCATCTTCTACCTCGTGTAGCATCCAAGAAACGATCCTCGATCTCTCCCTCGAAACGCATAACCTACATGATATCCACCTTCATGATCCCTCGACTCCTCAGGAAAAATCTGTACAACTTTATCCGGAACAAACTCCACCAACATCCGAATCACTTTCAGCATTATCCAGACCGATGTTCATACCGACGTCCACCGTACCGTTATCCTTACCAACGTTCATACCGACATCCATACTAACACCCATACGAAGACTGTTCCTGAACTGCATATACCACCTACAAAGAATCCGGAGGATCGCAGAATGTTATTGTGATCTGAGGAGGTTGAGGACGGAGATTCATGTGAGCATATTTACATCTCCCGATATTCCCTTCCCTGTCCTTGGTATCGCTGCGGGTCGGCAGGCGTATGGTTGGCTTATTCAATCTCGTCGCGGTGTCTGACCGTGTTTTTACGCTTTGCTTTTATGATTACAGATTTCAGAACAGATGAGTCGGAGAGAACAGGTTCGGTGGGGCTTGCAGGTATCGAAGTTGAGGCGAGCTTCCATGCCATAACTTTGAGTTTCGACTAAGGTAGAGATAAGTACAGTAAATACACAAATCTGCAAGATACATACTACCTGGGATGAGGGGTCAAGTTCGTATATGCGCACATTAGCTCTTCTATGCAAACACGCATCTTGACTCCTTGGTTGCAATCCACAACTCTTTTGTTTACTGGCAAAACTTGAACATGATTCAAGCGGTTTCAAAGTGTTTGAACGCACATGGCTGTATTGCCTGAGGATACTAAACACTTGTGTAGTTCCGTTAGATTTATCTTGTGTGCAATTATCAAGTTAGGCCCAACTCTTGGCTGTTATGTTTTTACAATGATACCCATGGTCCAGCAACGTCAATGATACAAGAAAAAGATTGTGACTTCTCGTGCAATTCATCTCTTCAGCCTGGGTTCACCCAATCATTTACTCCGTGACACCGTTAATATTCTGTTCCTTGTATGCAGTTTCCTTGCCAGTCTGAAAGAAAAGAACGATCCCAAGTCAGCCTGGAATCTATAATACCCCCAAAAAAATAGTACAGAGGGAGCACTTGCATTATCATTGCGGATCACGTAGCGAGGATCTTCGGGGGTAGCCTGAATTGATGTAGGTGAATAAAACTGTTAGAAGAGAGAGAAAAAAAGACAAAGAGAGATGAATGCAACGTACATTAACTTTAACACCAGTATCACCAGCGGGTCGTTTATGTGTGATAACTTCCTGTATCTCTCCCTCGGTGGTGGAGGTCGTGCCTTTGCCCCCGCCTATGGCTTGGTACTGGACGTGGTCACCGGCCTACCAGAACGAAACGACACAGAGTCAATATTCATAGTATGGAGAAAGAGTCGACGAGGGAACATACCTCGTAGGTTTGGGTGTGATTTCTGTGCGAAGACATGGTTGGTTGGTTATGCTACGTGGGTTTCGTCAAATGCGCTGTGTGTTGGTGTTGGTGTCGGTGTTGTGAAGACTTGGAGATGGGGGATATACCCCGAAACCACGTCTGCTTTTATACCCTTTTTACTAACAACGTAAATCCAGTTAAATAACAAGAATACATGACGAGCCCCGCAAGACGATGATGCGACAGTGTGGTGCAGGCGCTGCAAAAAACATCATCTATGACATGGAAAGTGGGGGAAGTCGGAGCCTTCATGACGATGTTGACGACTAGGAGCATTTATTAGATGTTTGCCGAGAATATTGAGCTCCATTTTACATAAATTTCGGGTACATAAATGGGACTCGGTGTCTTTCGAATGATTGTATTGCGCATATATCTGGGGAAGTAGACAGTGGGGTGGGGTTAGGCATCATGAATGGTGGAAGGTGTTGCAGGGTGTTGCTCACTACAACGTATCGCTTTATGTACTCCGTCCGAGTCAAATGCACATTCCTGTAGATTTAGCTTGGTGTACATGGATTGTCCCGACAGGATTGTATGGTGGTGCTGAAGCTAAAGCCAACGCCGGGCCAGGTAGGTATACTTCATGTTGTAGATCATCCATCCCTTCGGGCACTCTGTTCGCGCTAAACAGCTGCTGTAGTACCTGCTCAGTAAAACTTGATGTGTGTACGTATCCCGTGTTCTGAAGCTTCAGAGCGGGATACTTTATGTGACCGTTCTTGCGCATGAAGCTCGGTGCCTCTTTTGCTGTGACTAACCGACTGGGAGACGTATCAGCTTCCACATTCCGGTGAAACACAGCACAGGACTTGTGCCACTTATTCGTCAAGAATCTTGTTCGACACTCGCATCGACTCGTTTAGAGAATTTCGAATGTTCAGGCAATTGTATGTATAGTTTGAGAACCACAAGTATGTAGTCCCAACCCAACGATTTAAAAAACGTACAGTTGACTTGTTCATTTGTCTTTGATATATGTTTAAATCATACATTGTCCCCAATTCACTCCAACTCCAACTCCCAAGTTCATGGAATTTGGATAGATAGATTACATGAATTTGGACGCCTATAAGTCATTGTCAGAAAGAAATATCATCACTGGCGATCATCACGACTCACCAAACCAAGCATCCCACTCATCCCACCAAGCCCACCAGAATTCCCTCCACCCATCATCGAGCTCATCTTACTCTGAACAAGCATCTTCATAACCATCATCCCAGCACCGTTTACCGCATCCTGTTTGGAACCAGAAGCTGCGCCCCCGGATTGATCGAAGAGCTTCGAGGCTTCCGCCATCGCCATGCTGATCAGCTCGCTCTTGGACCCTCCGCCTCCGCTGCCGGAGGTGAACTGTTTGAAGATCTGTAGTGGTTGATGCGTTTGGCGATCAGGATAAGGAAAGTTTCTTGCAGGAGTACAGAAAGACGTACCTGGAGGGCAGCAGCGCTTCCCATAGATCCAGCACTCAAGGAGCCAGCATTACCCCTCTCATACGCTTCTTGATGGGAATTCGTAACGTGTTCCTCATCGATGGGTTCTTCGTGTTCTTGCTAATGAAACGAGGGGATCGTTAGAATCATACACATATCCACAGATCAAGATTAAGGATACGACTACTACTACTACTACCCGTAGTGGATCCCTGACGAAAAGAAACTTGCAAACACTCACCGTGTTACTCTTCACATAGTTCATCGCATGAGAGAACATCCCCGAGTCACCAGATCCGTGCTGTTCAGCTGTTTGGACGACTTCGTCGTGGTTGACTTGTTATGTGTGCATGCGTGGGTAGTAAGTGGCAGATGAGAAAGGGACAGTTGTGCATCGATCGATGATTAATGATAAGAACACATTATAAACCGAGGAGGTAATCATCCACTCACAGCTTGGACGACTAACACCCTGAGGACGATTATCAGGAGAGTTGTATTCAGATCCTCCGGTCTTCGAGACGTCGGCTGGATGAATCAGATTAAAAGAGTTAGCAAGGCAAAACGGAGGACTATAGTTGAGGAGATCACGAACATTGAGAAGCTTCATAAGCTGCGTAACCTTGTTTCGCGAGATTCATGAACGAGTCCTAATCATAATTCGATGAGTTTGTTTTGTTCATCCAAGGCTCAATTAGGAAGACACACCATAGCTGTAACCTACTGATAAAATCGATCTTTGGAAGAGACAGGAAAGAGAAGATGGTGGTGGTTGTCAGTTGGAATGAAAACCGTGAGTTCCGCTTGTCAATCCAGCCTGTCGTTTGTGCTGTGTGCATCGCTTTTGCCTTTTTCCATATATAGGGACAAACGTGATGTCATTGATGCGCCCAGGCGCCGAGAAGTGCCGAAGGAGCCAGACAAGTCAGAATATATAAGTTCAATATATATATCGTGACCGCGGCCCGGATACAGGAAAAGTCTGGGAGTACTGGAAGAGAAGCTAAGAGAAGGGGGAGTCGTTCTTTGAGAACTCGGAGGAGAGGGGAGATGAGAAATACGATGAACAGGTGGAGTCGGAGCTCAAAATTCATTGCCCGCCTAGCTCAATCGGATAGAGCGTCAGACTCTTACCTCTCTGGTTGATTGTGTTGTCGGGTATCTGAAGGCTGCGAGTTCGACCCTCGCGGTGGGCTATAATATACATAATACATATGAAGAGTGGTGTTGTTTGTGTTTTTGTTTCATTCTATCCCGCCCTCTGCTCCGCTCCACTCTTCGGAGGTCGGTTAAGATGAGAAGAAGAGGCGCATGACAGACACCTCTTTATCCTTGTAGTTTGTCACATGCATTCCCAGTTCCGACACGGTTTGTACTTCCAAGTACGGAATTCTCCAACTACATATCGTCTTCAAAATTATCATGCAACGAGTACATAGAAACCCCCCTCAGCGCTTAAGCAGCCACACCCGAAATCAAATCCACCAAACCCACCAAAACCAAAAACAAACAAAAAGATAGTTCCATTGCTTATTGTGTTATTCCATTGTAATTCCATTGATTCCATTGTATTTGATGTATATACAGACACAGTCCATTGTAGTACACAATACAGAAAAAAAGTATTTGGTATTTGGTATGATTACAGTAATGTTATGTATGGGATAAGACGATGTGGAGCGATAACGAAAACAATGCATTATGCATTATGCATGAGGATCTATGAGGATCTATGATCAACGAGGAACAGAGGAAGGGGAAAGTGAGGAAACCGGAAAGTGAGTTAAACCAGGAAGTGAGGAAAAGAGAAAAATGAGGAAGCACTGAGAGGGAAGTGAAGAGAGGGAAGAGGGAAGAACAGAGGAAAGGGGGGGGGGTATAAATGAAATATAAGTATAACCAGTCAAGGGGGGAAAAGGAAATTAAGATGAGACGAGGACAGAGGAGGAAGACGAGCATGGATGGATAGTGGGATCCGTAACAGGACAGGAGAGTGAGAGAGAGGGGGGGATTGATCAATCAATCAATCGATCGATGTGATCGAGAAACGGGAGGATGGGGAGGAGTACGAGGGAGGAGGAGGGTAGGAAGAAGCATAGATAGCATAGTGGGAGACATCGACATCGACAGCATTGCCGACGACGATAGCAGAAGGATAAACGGTAGATGATGAAAGCAAGGGCACGGGGAAGGAAGTGAGAAAGCCATATGTGATTAATGATTAATGATTAACAGGAATGCATGAGCGACGAAGCAACGACGCAACGGAGCGACGAGACGTTGGATGTTGGATGTTGTCGACGAGGGGAGGAGTGAGGATGAGGATGGAAATGCATAGTACTCAAATGAACAGAGAGAGGGGATATAAAGATAACAAATCTTGCTGAAACCAAGACACCAATGCAAAATGCACAATGCGAATGCAACCAAAAAAAAAGAGAAACGAACAAATCAGAGTTTCTGATGGTCGGTGGACCCCTTGCTTCGATGATGATCGAAACCGAACTCGATCTGGATTCTCAAGCAGTCGCCGGTATCGCGCCGAACCTCTCCCTCGTCGGCGTGGGGCCTGCCCACGGGACCTGAGTTTGAGGCAGAGATTGGGTTTGTGATTGCAACATCGCCACAAACGAATCCACATCCCCATCCCCATCCCTAACCCCTGCTTCACCACCACCTCCAAACAACCCAAACCCGAAATCCACATTAACATTACTCCCAAACCCCGAATCCCCATCCAACCCACCCTGGGTCTGAGTCCCCTGCAGGAACTCGGGAAACTCATCGAGGTTAAACTCGGGAAGGGAAGGGAAGGAGGAGAAATCGAAGGTGTCGAAGGACGACGACGACGGGTTTGGGAATGTTGGGAAGGTGGTGAGATCGGGGAGGGAGGAGAGGTCGGGAAGTGTGGGGAGGGAGGAGTAGGTAGGGGGGTTGGAATCGGAGAGGTTGGGAGGAGGGAAGTCGGGGAAGGTGTTTGTGTTGTTGGTGTTATTGATGTTGGTGGTGGTATTAGTGGAGGTGCCGTTGCCATTAAGTATATCCCCCGGAGTCAATGCTTTCCCATTCCCATCAGCGAACACACCAACCGTACACTCCTCATCCTCTCCATCCCCGAATAAACTATCCCTGTCTTCGGATTCCTCCTCAGTCAAACTCCCGGACGCCGACAACGCCGGTGTCGAGGGCGACGACGAGGACGAGGAGGAAGAGAATCCAGAGAACGCAGAATGCAAATCCGGAATCGAAACATCCACATTCGCGTTGCCGCCAAAATACACAAGCCTGTTAGACGCATCCCCGTCATCTTGCTCCTCGGAGCGAATAACAGGATCCGGAAACGCGAAAAACAGCGGATCGATCCATTGGTTCCCAAAGTCTTTTTCTAATGCGAAACCCTGGGACGGCGGGGCTGAGAACCACGAATCCAACACGGGGACAGGGAAGCCGTCGAATGTTAGTGGTGGTGGTGAGAGTGGGTTTTGTATTTGTCCTTGTTGTTGTTGTTGTGACGGCATCGGGGTAGGATCGGACACACTCCTGGAAACGCCGGCAGAGTTGAGCGCTGTGCGGAGACGCTTGGTTGATGGTGATACGGCGGGGAAGGAGGAAGAGGAGGAAGGGTCGGCGAAAGAAACAGCGCGTTTGCGTTTGAGATTCGAGGTTGATGGGAAAGTGGCTTCGGTCGGTGTGGTTGGTGCAGAGGATGAGGGGGTCGATGATTCGGAGGGTGAGGTGTATCTGTAACGGGACCCAGTCAGTCAGTTATACTGTATGAAATAACACGGCAAAGAATACCTTTTTCGTTTCTTTCCATCACTAGAATCCTCCTCTCTCTTAACCCCCCTACTCCTCTTCCTCCTCCTCTCCTCCTCCCTAACCTCCTTCGCAATTTCCCCCAACCCCGGCGTCCACTGCCTCACCCGACTCGTAACCGCCACCGCCAACTCCGTCGGATGCATCTTATCCCGATAAAGCATCCTCGCCGTATCCGCCATAACCGTAAACGTCTGATTCTCCGACGCACTCAGATGATTCGCATTCGCCGAAAACGCCAGCCCCAGCCCCACCCCCACATCACTCGTGTCAACAGCCGGCTTCACGAAAAACCTCGTCGCGGCAGCTATCAGCTCCTTTCGGGTTTTGTATTTCGGCACCTCGGTCATGCCGTTGACGAGGTTGTTTATTGGGTTCGGGGGTGGGCCGAGGGTTTTGTGAGGTCTGCGGACGCCTTCGGTGCCTTTGCCGTGGGTGCGGGCGCCCCCGCCTTTGAGGCCGCTGCGGCCTTCGATGAGGTTGGTCCATCCGATGCGACGCCGGACGTCGACGAACCAGGCGTCGATGAGGCGCCGGGGGGTGTTGGTGGTGGAGGCGATGCTGTCGCGGATGGAGGTGGAGGGATAGGGGTTGTGCAGGTTGGAGAGGAGCCAGGTGTAGGAGGGCGGGATGTAGGTTGGGAGGTTGGATGTTTGAGCCTGAGAGGAGGAGGGTGATGGGGAGCGAGTGGCTCGGGAAGGGGAGGGTGTACGTAGTTCTGTTGCGTCAGCAGCCAATTTTTGTCGCAAGTCCAGTGCGAGCCCATCTGATTGAAGTTCCAAGTTCATGAAAGTATCACAGAGAGCTTGTAAACATTGGCTGACGCCGATAGCTCGCGCACTCGTATCAGAACCCAATGTTCCGGTTTGATGACTGCCAACAACGTCTTTGACAATGTTGTCCCAGGTGGACAGCGAGTTATGCAGATCCGAAAGTTGAACATCATTGAAAAAATCATCAATAGCTGAAACTATGCGTATATCAAGGGTGTCGTTAGCGGTGGCGAGCATGTTGGGTCTGGAGGTGAAAGGATTTCTAAAATGGAGTTCGCTATAATAAGGTCAACGCATTTCGAACTCCGCCCCATTGTTTACTCGTGGGAATTACATACTAAATCAAGAGGACAATGGCTCTACATAGTACTCACTGCAGAACCTGCCCCTACTCTTTTTCACAACCAGACCATGACCAACGTGAACGTTGACATACAGGAAAAACTCAAAGAAATTCGACAGCTGGTTATCAGCTCTACCACACGTTGGAAAGATGCTCATGACAGACGTTTTGGGCCCTCCGACACGTCCAAGCAGCTTGAGCCAACCCCCATCGATATTCTACCCCTCCAACTTCATTTTCCTCCCTACTTCCATGAGCACTTAGAACACTATCAGCTTACTTTACGCGCCCGTGAAGTTCTTTCACATCGGCTTGAAGAAATGATACAGGACTACGCTAACCAGTTCGACTGTTCCTGGCGTAAACTTGCACAAACTCCTGCTCCACGACTTCGATCACTATTGCCGGATGTCATAGAGAAGCTTCGAAACGGTCTGCAGTATCATTTCGAAAATCAGGGCCTTCCCGCAATCATGGAGAAGGTGAAAGAATACGCAGAGCAACACCCACGACCCTCAACACCCCCGACCCCACCTCGTCAATCCTCAGTCGCAGCATACGAAGCACCCGTCCCATTCAACAACGTACGTCTCTTCCCTCCTTCCTTCCTCCTTCCCCACCTAACAAACCACTCCACAGGAATACACCCCCATCCTCGAAACCTACTTCCAATACGACCCTTACCCCACCTCTCGGGACCGCCAAATCATCGCGGAGCGGTCGGGCATGACACGGCGTCAGATCGAAGTCTGGGTGAGTCGCACACCTACTACTACTTTTCTATCCAAACCGACGCCAACGTCTTTGTGTTGCACAGTTCCAAAACCACCGCCGCACAGCACGTCAATCCGGGATAACCCTCCCAGCCAAACGACCCCCGGGGGCTATCGCGCCTCCGGGGTTAAACGTCCCGTTTTCTGTAGGTCAAGGACCAGATGAGTCGAGTGGGGAGAAGAGGAGAAAGGCGAGGATGTTGGATATGTTTAATATCAACTCCAAGGTTCCGAGAATCCCAGGTGGGAGTGGGAGTGGACAGGGTATGACACCAGACGATCCGATTCAAATCGATGGTGCACCTGAGAGAATGTCGATGATCACCGAAGATATCGATGAAAGTCGAATGGGAATGACATTAACGAATGCCGGGAACGGCATCTCCGTTCTCGAACCAATCGACGTAGTCGAGAGGATGGTGAGAGAGAAAGAAAGAAAAGCGGTAGAAGAAGAGATGAAGGAGGAGAGGAAAAAGTATCTGAGTGTTATCGCTCCTGCTTCTTTCAATAATAATCACCCTATCTCCACACCAATCTCTCCGAACCCTCTTGATTCCCCGCTTTCCACACCAGACACCCTTTTCCCTGCGCCGTTTACCCGTCCCCCGGCTCATCTCCAATTCCGGTATCGCGTTGCACCCGATTCGTCACCCTCCTCTACACGTGCATTCTCCCCTTCCAGCGACACCGACTCCACCATCACCGGAACCGTGCGCCCCATCCTCCCTCCCCCACCCTGGACCCGCCTCGCTCCTCCCACATCCTACCTCCTCCCCCCTCCCCCCACTTCCACCACCCCCCATCCCCCTCCCAAACCCAAGAAAAAACCCAAACGCCCAACAAAAGAAGAACTCCGGCTCATCGAAGACTCCAAACGCACTTTGGAGATCGACGAGGCGATTATGATGAAACGATTGTGGTTTTGTAGTTTCGACGATCGAGTGGAGAGTGGGACGATTAAAGCCCAGGGAGGGTTGTCGACGTATGAATCCATCCCGGGTGGGGTTGTTGAGAGGGAGAAAAGTGGGTGGTTTACTACTCCTGACACCTGTGTTTTTTAAACTAACCCACTGTTTTTATTGGTATAAATGCGGTTACAGCAACAGCAAACCCAAATAAACCCAAATCATCCGTATCCACAGCCAAATCTATCCTCCAGAAACTCGGCGTGGGACTCGACGCTGCCACGTGTGCGTATACCTATGTCTTGCCCAAAGCCCCGTTTTGGGCGTTGGTGAGGGATGGGTCCTCCTCCTCCTCCTCCTCGACCGCTTCCTCCTCCTCTTCCTCCTCCCTCGCCTCACACGAATTCTCCGTATCCTCATCCCACAAATCCTCTCGAAAGGGAGTCAAGAAACCCGCTGCACTGGGTCCGAAACGAAAACCTCGGAACGCGCCGAGTGGGGTACAAGCTGCGAACGTTGCGAACGGTGTGCCTAGTGTGAATGCTGTAAACGGTGCGAACGATATGGGGTTCACACAGTTCGCTGGTGCCGAGCGGAGTTTGAATACGAAAGGCAAAGGGAAAGCCAAGGCTGTCTCGTTGGAGAGAGACGAGTTCTCCCCTTATCGGTATACATCAGATTCGTCTTTTGCTTCTTCCTCCCACTCTTCCTCCTCCTCCTCTACCTTCTCATCCTCCACCTCCTCCGCCACCTCCTCTACCTCCTTCTCCTCCACCCCCTCCTCATCCTCTCCATCCTCGTCCGGTATCACCCCTCCCCCCAACCCCCCAATAATACCCCAAGGCTTCCCAGAGGGATTCACCCCGTTCTCGAATAACACAATCCCGGCGTCGTTGTCGGAAACACAGCCCCAGATAGGGTTCGCGTATGCGTTTGGGAACCCTTATCCTACCAGCACCACCACTACCTCTTTCTCTTCCTCCGTTCCCATCACCTCCGCCTCTTCCTCCACCCGCAGCGACTCCTCCTCTACCCCCACCCCGACCGACTCCACCCTCGCTAACCCAAACGTCGACGTCCAAGGTATAGACATGAACATGCTCAACGCTTTGTTCAGCGATAGTATCGAAAACAGTGCAAGTCCCGCACATAGTGCTGGGACGAACCCTTATCTAAACCCCATGACGATGAACATGGGTTCTCTTGGTTCTCTCGGGTCTTCCGGGTCTGTGGGGTCTTCCGGGTCTATGGGGTCGACCAGCATGGCGGCGCTAGCTGCGTTCGGGGGTATGGCTGCGCTTGGTGCTGGTGTGAACCTGAACATGAACATGGGTGTGGGAGGTGTAGGTGTAGGTGGTATGGGAGGTATGAACATGGGTGTGGGTATGGGTATGGGTATGGGTATAGGGGGTATGGGAGGGATAGGGATGGGTGGGATGGGGGGATGGTCTTCTTCGTGATTCGTGATTTGTGATTTGTGATTTGTGACTTGTGGGTTTTTTAATCCTCTGCCCTGCTCTGCTCTGCCCTGCTGTGCTCTGTTGTGCGTTGCTCTGTTATGTTATACGTCGCTCTGTTCCTCGATGTTTCCTTACCTCTGTCTCGTTCTCATCGTTCTCCTACTCCCGCTTTTACTCGTGCTCCTGCTACTACTTGTTGGTTTTCTCGTGTTTTATGTGTTCTGGAATTAGGTCTTCGTTTCTCTGTTTTCTGTTTCTCTGTTTTCTGTTTCTCCTTTCATCTCATTTCCTCTCATTTCCTCTCATCTCGTCTCGCCTCATCTCATCTCGTCACCTTTTGTATCAATATCAATCTCAATATGGATATTAATCACAAATCTGTATGCATAGCCTAGCATATATGTACAACTACATATATCCCACTCGACTCGGAATATCATTGATTTCTCAGATTTTCTTCTGTTCCTAATACTATGTAATTCTGTTTCGTGTTGTGTTTCGTGTGTTCTGTTTCGTTCCTCCTCCGTGGAATCGCTGTGGAATCGTAAGTACATAAAGAAAGAAAAAAAGAAAAAAAAGAAAGGTATAGGGCGTGTACATGGCAATTAATTCCTATTAAGTATTCCTCACCTCTATCCTGCCTCTATCTGAGGGGTGGGGGGACACGGATCCCCGCCCAAGGTAATGTATGTCTCTTACTTGGAAACATACGGGGTTACTCGGTATTATTATACCACTGACTGGTTCAATAAATAAGCAGTGTCAACCGATCACGATACTAAGTAATCCCCTTCCTTCCTTCCTTCCCACCTACCTACTACCTACCTTCCTACTACTTTTTCTTCTTCAAAAACGACGTCTCAGAAATCTCCGTCAACCCCTGCACCGCGACTTTCAAGAACCCCGTTTCTTGTTCCAGCCGTTTCGTAATCTCCTTGTCCGCTTTTAACTCATCCACGTCCCAATGCGCCCATACGAATCGACCATGTAGCCACGCCGCCTCGGGGGAGGCAGACCATACGGCGAAATCTGCTGGTAACGCCACTAAAGTAAAAGAGAAAGTCAACGGTTTTATTTATTCGGATGTTGGAAGGATAGCATGTATGTATGTAGTGTGAATGGATGCTCACTTTCATCCCAATCAAAAACATCTCTATCGATATGCTTAGCTACGGTCTCCGAATACAGCACCCCCGGGTGGAATGAGATAATCTGAACATCCTCCACAGGGTGTTCGTCCGCGATCCTCCCCAGGAGCGCAGTGAACGCCGCTTTCGAAGTAACATACGGGTTCTGATTCGGCGCAGGGTTCATCTGAATCCCCGCCGTCGAGATATTCACGAGATTCAACTTCTCACCTACCGGACGCAACGTCTGGTTGACGAACTTTGCCGTCATGGTGAAATTACCCCCGACGTTGGTGTTGAACGCCTCCATGAGGTCTTTCCGCTCCATCCTCAGCGTATCGGGGCCCATGGGGTAGAGGTGCATAGCGTTGAGCACGAGAACATGGACGAGGATATCGTGTGTGTTGAGATGATCCCATACAGAAGCCGCGGAAGCCTCGTCGCTGATATCACCCTGCCGAGGGATGAACTCGGTGTTTGGGAATTCCCCGCACAGCTTCGCTACCGCGTCTTCCAGGACAGTGATCCTCCGCCCCACGATGATTATTCTGGACGCCTTGGCTTTTGCGAACGACCGCACGATCTCGAAACCGATCCCGCTGCCCCCGCCTGTGATGAGCACCGTTTTGCCGGCTTGGCTGAGGGAGGGGTTCGTCGAGGAGATTGCGGGGTAGGTGTCGTGATGGAAAGTGTTGGTAAGGGTGGTGAGAGCCATTGTGGTGGGTTTGTTGAGGATTTTGTTTGGGGAATACGGTTTTACTTATACCATGGCAGTGATAAGAGCTATGTACGGTCCTTGATGCATTGATGAGTAATAAAGACATGCATACTTTAGCCGAGTGCTTACAAGTGTGTGTTACCAACCCGAGTGTACCGGGAAATAATAATAATAATATTTAACGCTAGAGAAGTCATAGACCGCGAACAGACTGGAACTCGAATTATTAGTTTCAAAACACAGGAAATGACCACAAGGACAAGAATCCTGATTCTGAGCATGACAGTCGAATCGGGTAGAGAAACTTGCGGTGCTGTTGGCGTTAAACATGGCGTTTGGAAATTAAAGTGTGTGTTTGGTAGCACGACCACGTGTTCCAAACATTGACGCGTCTTGCCATTCAAGTTGAGGTCGAGTCGTCGGGAGATCCCTACACTTTCCACTCTTTATCTGGTACCACAATTGAGGCTTTAAATCTCTCTCTCTTTCTATCATTCACTCATTATTGAACGTTCCGATTTCGTTCAATCCGAATGGGAGTCTTTCAACAGGTCGTGGATACGGTTAGGAGGATAGTGAAGAAATCACCACAACCACAAAGTGATATAAACACACTCTCATATTACCAGTACTTTCTTCCATGTCAGGACGAGTACACCGTGACCATCCAAGTTGAGGATCTCCCCAAAAAACGCAGTAAGAGCACAATAGTCGTGGTGTTCAGGGACAGGAAATAAACAGTGCGAGGGCAGATAAAAGGAATAACTTGAGAAGAAAAAAAGGTGGGAAGGGAGATAAGGGAGGAAAGAAAGGTGAGATAGGGGGTGAGGGAGGAACTGATAGTGAAAGACGTGATGGTGCAGAAAAGGATAGAAAACAAGACGGTGGGTCCAGAGAACCGGGAGATCTTCCTCACGAGGGGATGGTGATACACTGCGCTGTGATGGAAGAGGTGTCTTCGACGTTCGCCAACGATGGCTGGGCACACTTTGACGGAGTTGTAGTTGACAACCCCAGACCAGCGTCGACAGCCAGCATGACTGACCATAGCGGCAGTCTGGAGAAATCCACACAGTGTTTTCCCAAATCATCCTCACCCCCTGCTTCACCTCCCCCGTTGGAATAAACTGGCTTTACCCAAACTTTCCTCATTGGTCTGTAACCAGCTTTTAACAATCCTCCATCTTCATCGTCGTCATCCTCATCATAATCACAATCACAATCATGACAATCCCAGATAGATTTTACGTATGCATTTGGGAACCCTTATCCTACCACCACCGCCGACACTGAGATCGATTTGCAGGGTATAGGCATGGACATGCTCAATGCGCTACTCAGCAGGGACCACCAACACTATGCATATGCATATGCAGGATTTATCAACCGTGCGAGCGGTGCAAGTGCTGGAAGTGAGGTGGGGACGAACTCGTATTTGAACCCGATATGGGTCAATTGGGTCGATCGGGATGCAAAACTAAGTATGTACGTGCATAAAGGCACAGGGGATGTGAATGTTGATTCCTGCCCTCTATCTAACTTTGATCTACATAGATTTATCACCTATCACTTTCTCGCATTCAACTCTACGGTACCGGTTATGATTGACTTACTGAACAGAGTTTGAACCAGCTCGAACCAGCTCGAGTCATTCAAGTTGTCATTGTATACAAATGCTACTGAAAGATTGCAAAGGCAAATATATGGGGAAAGTAGTACATACAACCCGATCGGGTCGCGCAATGCTAGCAAAGCCCTTCTTCCTACTTCCTACTTCCTACTTCTTCTTCAAAAACGACGTCGCAGAGATCTCTGTCAACCCCTGCACCGCGACTTTCAAGAAACCCGTTTCCTGTTCCAACCGTTTTGTAATCACCTCGTCCGATTTCAATTCATCCACGTCCCAATGCGCCCACACGAATCGACCATGTAGCCACGCCGCCTCGGGGGAGGCAGACCATACGGCAAAGTCTGCTGGTAACGCCACTAAGTATAGTGAAGAAGAAATCAGTTGTATTATTTTTGGATGTTGGAAGGTGATGCTTACTTTCATCCCAATCAATAAGATCTTTATCGAAATACTTGGCTCCACTTTCTGAATAAAGCGCACCCGGGTGAAACGAAATAATCTGTACATCCTCTACAGGATGTTCGTCCGCGATCCTCCCAAGGAGCGCAGTGAACGTCCCTTTGGAAGTAACGTATGGATTCTGAGTCGGTGCAGGATTCATCTGAATCCCCGCCGTTGACACGTTCACAAGATTCAGCTTCTCGCCTACCGGACGTAACGGCTGGTTTACGAATTTGGCTGTCATGGAGAAATTGCCCCAGACGTTGGTGTTGAAAGCCTCCATGAGGTCTTTCCTCTCCATTTTCAGTGTATCGGGTCCCATGGGGGAGAGGTGCGCGGCGTTGAGCACTAGGACGTGGACAAAGACGTTGTGTGAGTTGAGATGATCCCATACAGAGGTTGTGGAAACCTCGTCGCTGATATCACCCTGTTGAGCTATGAACTCCGTGTTTTGAAATTCCTCTCGCAATTTTACTACCGCGTCTTCCAAGACGGTAACTCTCCGCCCCATGATGATTATTCTGGAAGCCTTAGCTTTTGCGAAAGACCGCACGATCTCGAAACCTATCCCGCTTCCCCCTCCTGTGATGAGCACCGTCTTACCGGCTTGGCTGAGGGAGGGGTTCGTCGAGGAGATTGCGGGGTAGGTGTCGCGATGGTAAGTGTTGGTAAGGTTGGTGAGAGCCATAGTGGTGATTTTTTGGATAAAAATTTGTCTAGAAAATATGATTTATTTATATCCTGCAACGATACTTTGGAACCGCAGGTCCATGAAGGAAACAGGAGCGCGGGCCGCTCGAGGTACTTGATGAGTAAACACTGAATGCTTGAGCCAGGTGCTTACTGACGATTGATATTGAGGGTGACTACATGTTACCAATCCAAGTGTGCCGAGGGTGCGCCGGACGGTTATGTCTCTGGAAGACAAAAGATAGAAAACGACCGTCGACACAAGAGTCTCAATCTTCAGTATGACAGTCGAGTCGGGATAGTCCCAACCATAGCGGATTTGACCAGCCTTGAGTATCCTCTTTCGGCTGATAGTGATGAGACGACTGATGACAAGTTCAAGACTCTTATGAAGCCACCCGGAGCCACATGATACCTTTCGACAAAGATCCTTGTATTGTATTCACATCTCGGAAGCCAAACGGAAGAGTTGTAACTTGTTGCTAACATACATGGACTTCATCCATACGACCAGACTAAGCCAGATGAATGCACATGGTATGAACATGCGACCATTCTCATTGAGAAATAAACATTCCCAGTCAGAACCTGCACTCAAAAATCATCCAACGTTTAGATCGTTGTTGGCAGCACCGTCCTACCATACCTCCGTATTGCATTTATTTTTGACAAGCAGCGAACAGCTCTGGCCCGGTACCGATCGTGTTATGGACGTCTAGTACAAGCAAAATGAGGGTTGGGAATCGAGCGTGATGAACATTAGAAATACGATCCGCAGAGACTCACATTCAAAAAACTCCTCCACAGGAATCATATCTAGCAATCCACTGCTGTTCGTGCCAAAAGGAAGAGACGTCTGCATAGGTTGGCCGCCCCAGAGCACGCGGAGGAAGAAGTTCGAGATTGATTTGGAATTATAAGATGAATTTTTCTCGTATAGTTCGAAGACAATTTCGGAGCCCCTGGAGTGAGAGGGACATTAGTATAGAGTCAATTCAGCACCGCAACATGCACAACGAACATCCCCGGCCAAACCATTTCCGAAATCTGCAATATCCCCAATAACGGACTCAACGAGCCATCGTGGGCGACATTATGGAAATATTTAACATCACTTGTGCCTTCTACCTGTTCCTTGAGATGCCCAACGAGCTCCAAAACCCACGCGCCATAGCTCAGTGCGCTAAAAAGCGTCGAGTTGTACGCGTCACGATAGTAATACGAGTATTCATAGTTGCCCAAACGAAAGACGGTGTCAGCAAGGGGTTGTGTTACGCAGAGAAAGGTGTCGTTGACACTACATGGGAGAGGTTTGGAGTCGCATTGTTTTGCCGACAGATTGTCGTAGTAGCTATAGAGAAGTTGTTAGAAGGGAAAACTTGAGTGTAGTCTGAGCAGTTGTACTCACTGATCAAAACTCGTGTGCCATCCCGCAGTATCATCCGCCGCAATACCGGAAACTTCATCCAACTCTTCGTAGATACCTGCTGCATTGACTAGGTGTTCCGTCCAATTGGAACTGTCTGTTGTATAGGCAGTGAAGATAGATTTGGCCGCCGGACAGCTATAAGATGCTGTCAATGAATCGAAGGCATCGGCCTGGATGAGAGCAGCGACATCAGAAGAGTCAGGGAATAGTCCCTTCAGCAGTCCACCGGAGACTTGTGACGTGATCGGATTGGAAGTTACACGGATTTTGAAGGTATTTGGATCGGCTTTAGTGGAAAGATTTAACCTTTCAGTGTACACTGCCCGTAAGTCCGCCCCATGTGTGTACGAGTCATTGAGACCTCCGGTGGTTATCTGCAGGAAAGCGCAATTACTCCCGACAAATCCTGGTCCGACGCTATTCGTGAATGGATTTTGCGAATTCGTATATGCGGACCATTGGATCACAGTCGGGTCATCCGTCACTCCCACTGTGCCTTTTCCATAATAAACTGGTCCTTCGCCGGTACAATCCCAACGTATATCTTCTTTGAAGAACGTATTCGATGCGTACGGGGTTCGTTCATGGTGTCGTTGGATTATCTCGATGTACTTGAGCGTATAAGCCGACGACGGTGTCTGGTATTCTCGAGCTCGAACGTGAGGCATGTTGCACCAGTTGTACATCCCATATTCGAAATCGGGTGTGATGGATGAGTTGAAAATTCCTGGTGTGCCAATCCCGTTGAGGACGAAGGTGAGGTTGTTGAGGTTGGTTAATTTTGGTGGGTAGTGAACGATATCTGTCGCGGAAGCGAAGTTGACGAAGTCGAGCGCGAGGCTGGCAAACATTAAGCCATTGGAGAGGATCATGATAGTATTTTTTGTATTTCTGAGGCAGCTGATCACCAGTATATATACTGCCTAGAGATTTGAGAAGCAGTAAAGATAGCCATGGCGATCTGTTGAGCCAAATGCCATAGAGAACGTGCGCTGAGTTTCCAATGACAACGAGTGCCAACCTTGATCACACTTTTTCCTCGCTGCTCAGCGCTCAGTGCTCTCCCGAACACCATTGTCGTTGTGTACAACATAAGCGGAAATTGGCGTGGCATCCTAAACCTCTCGACGGTGGTTTTTACGGGCCGGCAGGTGTGCGCTCTTTCTCCTTCTCGCCATCGCGTTGTGACTAACCTTCCCAAGTCCTTGAAACACATCCCACCTACGGCCGTTCGCATCTTTAGACTCCTCACCTTTCCACCAGTTTCATCTTCACCTCTCGTTCACTTCATGGCGAATATGTTGCTGTCGACACCTCAGATATTCAAAAAGTATCAGTTTGCTTCAAGTTCTCCCCCATTCAACATCGTATACGAATTCGACGTCGATGCATCCATTCAAAGGCATCATAAAACCCTTTTCTGAGTTTTTCAGGCCCACGATTCATCCAAATACCAGAACCCTCAGCACCCCCTGGCGAAATCAAAATCTACTTTCAAGTTGAAGTTTCAACTGATATATCGTTGACTCAAACAGTTCATGATATAATGAAAGGTACTTCTATTCACTGTGATTTTATCAGCTGGGATTGGCACTATCTCCTAATATCGGACAAGAGAGAAGAGAGAATGAGCGAGGGAAGGAGTGCGTCGTAGGTACCTCGGGAATATTCCTGATTTCTCTCGTTTGCTCTTCAGAGTCAATCAAAGTCCAAGCGTTATAACGACTTCTCAACATAGCGAAGTAATTATGCGATTCAGGATAAGGCTCTCCCCGGATAAGGACAACGCCTTCATCAGTTATACATACAGCCTTGCAATATGTTCAACTGCTTCCGATTCTGTCTCAACACATTCCAAAACCCCTCTTAATAGCTCTTAATTCGGACTTCTTTCCTTGCCTCCAAGCCGAGATCTGAGTTGAGATATCCTTTGTATCGTGGTCAACAAAGCGTTGGAAGGTGTCAGGTCTTGTCAGTACTGTGTCAAAACACTGAAGTCATTCAATCCGGCGTATATTCAAGTTCACGCAAGGCACTGTAGGTGAGTTGAGCTCTCAGCAATTTCCTCCTGCTAAAGCTGGTACTCTATTTTTAGTCAAGCCAAACCATCCTCCTCTCTGTATATGAAACCTCATAAACAGATGGATCTTATGATAGCTGCAGGGCTTAAACCGCGCTGGAAGGAGTGTTGAATAGACGCTGATTTCCGTATTCAGATAGAGTAACGACCTCGTGAAGGTTCCGGGGTCATTCCAGTCAGTGACAACCCGGGGGCAACCGAAGATGGCAATGCAAATCTGCATATAAGTGTACCTTTATGTCCCAGACTCCCGTATTTGACTGACATCATCTAAATAGCCCTTTAGTTATTCCAGGTAACACCTTGCTCTCATCTGCAGTCATTTGGGATGGGCAGCCTTGACAGGCCTCATGAGTCATACATGAACATCTGGAAATTTATCGAGTGGCTGTCTGCGAGCTGCCCTGAGCTGTCAGTAATATATTTGATTCTATTGTATCCTTGTCCTCTTTTAATTCCTTTTGCTGTTGTCTGTGGCTAAATCACCAGATTTCGACCCATCTTTTTCGGACTTCGCTGTCACTTTTCTTATATGTCAATGGGAAACTTCACAGACTCGAATCGCACTCAGATTTGCTTCTTGAAAATGAGAGAGTGACAGCAAAGATATGTCCAGGAAAGTGATGGCTAATGCTGTCCCGAGTGATGGACAAAAGAGTCTCTAAATGCCAAAACATGACATGACATGGATGGTCTCCAAGATATCATACGGCTGAAGACAAAGAAGACCGTAATAGAGTATTATGACATTTGTTGGATTTTGTCGGTATATGGAACATCCCTCTTTCCCCAAGGTTCCTACTTCTTTGACTACACACTCCTTTATAACGTGCTCAATTCTTCTGTTCCAGATCTCCAAACATATTCCTGACACTAGGATTGACCATCCCAATATTCTATGACCTTCTCGATCTTCCAAACAACCGTACAGATCCTCACTCAGGATATTTTTCCAATTGTTTCCAGTCCAATCTTGTGGACATTGCTGTCCCTTTTTGTCATTGCGCTCCTACTGCGCGCCTGCTTTCCTTGCGTGACCCTCAGCGGTCTCGAGCGCCGCATAGAAACGGTTCAAAGAATGTTAAAAGAATACAAGGACATGGGACCAGTTCTCAACACAAACGATATCATGTCCGGATATATCAATTATGAGCAATGTCAGAGTCGGTAAGTAATTTCTCTGCCATCCTCGATCTTGGATGACCGATATGTTGCTAGACGCGTTGCCTTCGAGCTCGAAAAACGCCTGCGCCGGTGAGCTCCCCTTTTCCGAGTCAAATTGTTGAGCTTGATAGTATATAGTATAACTCAGGACGCTCACAAGATTTTTTCGGAAGACCATAACACATCCCGGATATCATATCTATCTTTGCGCCGTGTCATTATCATTTCTTCGCTGAGCAAAAAATTATGCACTTTGGAGAAGGACATCAAGGTATGTACTATTAGAAAAAGTCCTAATATTTCATCATCATAACTTTGGTTGACCTACCCTCGTCGTTTTGCTCATTTTAGTATGCTCAAACTATGGGCTTGAAGTATCGCAACAACCAGGTTCTGGAGCTAATGTCTCGTATTTCTCCCGACACCACTTCGGAATCGGAAGAAGTTTAGAATCCTAGATCCTCCTAGCTACCGCGGGTGACTAGTAGAAATGCTCACCAACTTGAATACACGTAGACGACCAATTGAGCTTGAATTTGGGTCTATGATTTGTTCATCCATTAGTACCCTGCCAACCCCTCTCAGAACCATTTTGTATAACTTAGCTTGTAGTCTTCACTCTTTATATCCATCGTGTTATAACCAGTTTATTCGTAGTTGATAATCACCCACTGTATTCCAAATGTATACCTTGAACCACACACTCTCATTGCATCTCATGCAGCAACATACAGCAACAAAACATGGCTCATACAAGAAAAGGAAAGGAGATTTATTACACGGCATGGTCCCAGGCCGCCAGGCGCTTCTTGACATCATTCGAGACAGAGAAATTTATGAGTGACCATAGTTTTGTAGTCACTAAATAATATAGAGGCAGAGTAAAGTGGGTTTAAGCAGAGAGATCTGCAGTCTGCTCAATAAGCGTCTTTGCCTCTTCGCTCCTTGCCCTTATCGAAGTTTTGAACGGTAAAGGATGACTGAAAACACCCGAATAAGAATTTCGAAGTGGAGCCATTTTTGAACGTACCAAATCAAACCAGACGAAAACGCGGCCTCGGTCTTGATCAACTTCCCTTTATCGTCAAATCCGGGCTTGATCTCATATACACTCAAAATGCAAGCTATCGAGATCCACAGTTGTCCCTCAGCCATAAATCGCCCGGGACAAATTCGTCTGCCGTAGCCGAAGGCAGCAGAGACAGGCTCCATTACGGTGGGTTCATTGCAGAGAAAACGATCAGGGTTGAATGCCATGGGGTTGGGGTAGGTTATTGGGTCGTGGAGAATGGTCCTGATAGTCGGAAACAAATCAGAACAAATCGCCGTTCGTACTCGTGAAAATAGGTCTTACCAGCTATTCCCAACTACGAGTGTGCCAGCCGGGATATGATAACCTCTGAACTCATCGTCCTCTGTGGTCATATGCGGGAGACCTAGGACACAGTAAATGATAAATTTACTGACTTCAGAACAATACAACTGACCTAGGGGTGCCACTGGACTCCACCTAAAGCACAAGTTGTTGAAGTATGATCATACTTATCATCGGATTCGTGGAACGAGCTCACCGAAGTACTTCCTTGACAATAGCATCAATATATGGCAATGACCCTCGATCACTAAAATCTGGCAGCCTTCCTAACCCCACTACTGTATCAAGTTCCTGTTGAGCTTTATCTTGAACTTCGGGGTAGATAACCATAGCAAGCATGAACGACGATAAAGCTGATACAATCTATAGGCGCAAGGACGTACTGTAAGTCTTCGAATGATATTATGATTTGTAGTCAGAATCAACCTACACTTTCGGTCCCAGCTACACATCGTATACCACAAGGGTAATCGTCCCATGAATATATATAGCAAAAGGAACTACTAATTTAAGTCACATACCTGCATAAGCCAAGCCTGCGCAATTTCTAATTGTCTGCATCTCGTTGGCAATAGCAAGCTCGCTGAGGTCTTTACGGAGCTCAAGATCAGCGAGGAGGTTCGAGGCGAAGCTTGGCGATGCGGTTCCCTCTTTCTACAGAATAAAAAAAACTAGTTGATAACCATAGTCAGATCATGGGCGCACCATGGCTTTAGTCACCACTTCAAAAGGAGCATCTCGCATTTGGAGAACAGCCTCGCGCCAAAGCGCCGCCTTGCGCTTGAATCCTGCGCCAGGCATCCAAGTTGGAACATATCTGACTGTACGTCACTCATGAATACAATGATTGTAAGTCTCAGTGGAACCACCACGCACGAATGGGGAATATATCAACTAGAAACGCTCCTGGGTTAGCTGCCTTTGCCATCCCGTCTAATGCTGTTTCAGCTACTGTGACATAGCGGTCATCCTCATCCTGTATTTCGATACCGTATGTAACGTTCATGATTGTGCTTGCTGAGTTGCTGATAGGGAGTGATGACATCAGGCCCTAGGGAATGAGGAGATGAAAGAATAGTTACAATTTAAGATGTTCAAGCAGAGCTTCCGGTTCGTGTAGTATCCGACGAATGAGTTTGTGCGCCTCTTTCAACTGGATTGGCCGAAAATCGGATACGACAGACGAATGGAATTGTCGATGGAACATCGTGCGATGCATCTTCCAACGAGGACCTAGTAGTCAAGGTAAACTCACATGAACAAGGCATTCATTGCATACCATACCGTATGACATCTGTCCGAAACTCCAGTCCCAGCCTATCAAATCATTCATCATTGGTGCTTGGTAGCGGTCGGAATAGTTGACAGAGCGTTTCTCGAATAATTCTTTTACGGTGGAGTAGTTATTGACAACAAGTATTGATTTACCCAAAACATTGAGATATGTCAGATCGCCTTATAGAGAAGACGTCGTTACAGGAAGAGATAAAGGACAGGCGGAGTAGACGTACCATATTGATTTGCCATCTTATTGTAAGCAGAAGATTCTTTCTCTAGCGGAATATCCTAGTATACATGACATCTCAGATTTTAATAACTACCCGAGATTGTTGAAAAGGGACTCACAAAGAGGTTTCCGATGATTGGTCCAGGCTTGGGTCCAGGCGGATAAGGGAGCCCGTGTGGATTATGTAGACGATGCACACGTCGTTGTAGATAAACATACACTGCTGCAAAAGCTAGCACAATACATCCCATCTCTAATGCTGCGGCGCCCGATATTCCAGTGCCCACGCGTAGAATAGCCATAGTTGGCAAATCTAGGGTGGAGCTGAAAAATGCGTATGTGGGTGGTCAAAGGGTTTTTATAGACGCACCTAATCTGCATTAGGCATTTGATGAGAATTGGAGTTGATGAGAGGAATCTGAGGCTGTTGGACGGGATGCCTTTCAATTCGGAGTAGTGGTACGGGAATTAAAGCGATGCCTTTGCATCCTTGGGATCTGTCAACCTCGCACCTTGCACGGGCAGTGACTTCGATTATGGTTTCCCTGATGGTCGTAATGGTCGAGGGCCGGTGGCAACTAGGTGAAGAAGGCTTGGGGTCTCGGCTCCGTAGCTCGGAAGTTTCCAGTGGACTCCGACAGCGGGTGGTGCATCCAGCAAAGTAAACAAAAACCGAGAGATTCGATCCTCTCCTCTTGATTTTCGAAAGTAACAAATGGCAACACCTGTCAGTTGTCAGCCTTACAGCTACCTGGGCTCGCAAGGGATTGTCATTACGCAAGTCCTGTGGTCGTCATGGTCGTGTGATGAGTACCATCATGAGAATTCTCGTTTTTGGGTAAGAACGTTGCAAAGCCAGTTAGACCATATGTTTCCGACTACATTCAGTGTCGTCCTACATCAATTCAGAGCTATGTTGACCATGTTACTCCTCCATGGATAGGACCCGGCTCATTCGGCAGACACGAGAAGATCGAGAAGACAAAAAGATTTGAGATAATGAACCCGCCACTGCTCGGACTATGCAGAAAGACCATCAAGTGCCTCTCTTGGCGCGGGTAGAATGGGGTTTGACGAGGTTAAGGACTGTCTGTAACACAAATCATAGCTCGTTAATCAGCAAAGAAAGCAATTCATTGGTACAGTCATGTATCACCATTTGGGATGGTATCATCAAATGGGACAAATTGGATTTCTACTTGATTTAATGATATACATAAACTCCTGGCTACATCAAGAGTTAAAAGACTTCATGCTGCCCACTACTGTCAAATTTGAGAAGAGAGACCCAAAGTATTGCTGTCAGGATATTGAAATGAAGTGTTGATTTGGGATGAAATGTAATTTGTTTGGGTCATTGTGTTGTTGATTGCAACAGAGAACTGCTGTGACTTTGCCCTAATGTACTTCTTACATCAATACACCTGTTCACAAGCTTTGATCCAAGTAGAAGCAAGGAAACTATGTTTGACACCAGTAGAAAGAACGAACAACAACGGGCTTGTCACATCACGCACTCCCAAAGTGGATATGGTGTTAAGTCTGATTGATTGATTACAGTAAAGCACATGATCAATTCCCTAAAATAGATTATCAGAGCATCTTATCGGCGTGATTTGTCACATCCTAAATGGTGATTTTCGACTGATAACAGCTTCCTGTACTGATTAAAGGCTGGCATTGACGTCCCTCCTCTGATAACAAAACCAAGTCGATAAAAGCTTTGTACTGGTAGCCTTGTATCTGCCTAGCCTCGAGTAACTGCATTATTTACATTGTGATGTACTTATTTTCGACCAAGAAATTTCATCATCCCAAATGGTGATACATGACTGTAGAAGCTGAGGAAAAGAATCGCAAAAAAAAAGTCTCGCTGAAAGTCATCTAAACTGCAACCCGGGACACAAAAGTAGTCTGAACATCATTGCTGTGACATTGATATGACAACGACGCTTAAACACGTCCATCCTCAATTCGACAATTTTCCGTCACCAATCCTACCGCCATCATCTAAACTGCGTCTCTAATCGTCCAGTTTCCGAAATCCCGCACCAATTGACCCATACCATCCCGTCTCCAAGCCAGCCCTGCTGATCGTTTATGTGCCTCCAACAAAGCACCCTTTGCGAGATCGTAATCCTCCCTGAGTTGCTGTATAGTCAACTCATGATGATGTCTATGTCTTTGGCTACTACGCCTCCCAGAAGCGGATCCAGCTTCGCTATTTTCATGTGAACGTATTTGCGCGGCGACGGCACGTTCGTCTTCGAGTTGAAGATGTATTTGCTTTGCATGTGCATGCGCTAGGCGAAGTCTCAGGTAGGCATTCAATCTCTACGAAATTGCATCATGAAGGCAACAGCTCAAGAACTAACGGATTCGAACAGACCTCGAACCGGTTAATCCATTGATCGAACGCATCCTGCCATCCTAAAAGTCGTTCGGTGAATGATGACCTGTGCATTCTCCGGGGTCGATCGATTTGCTCGTGGAAAGTTCGCATTCGACTGCAATGCGTTTAAGATATACTACAATGCAAAAAAATAAACAACTCACGTCGTGAATCGACGAAGCTTCCGCTCGAAAGCTTCATGAAACTCGCGGCATACATCTGATCCCCTCTCGCCTTCAGGAAAGGCCTCTTGCTCTCTCTCACTAGGACAAGCACAACCCGGTCGCAAAGTGATACACCCCCAAAGGTGACGCAATGTCCCCTCCATTGACGCGCACACTGCCTCTTCCCGTCCTAGAGGCAACCTGATGAGTCTACCTGCAGAGGAAACCTGCGGAGTCTGGGAAAAGTCAGCGGTGAACATTACAAAAGGGTTGAGAGACTCACAGGAATCAGCCGCACTACAATCTCTATACAACTTTCCATCACAGGTCGTAGACCTTCAATTAGCGCACGAGTCGATTCATCGTAAGTATTATAATGTGGTTGAATAAGATTCAAATCCGAATCTAAATCTGACTCTGAACTTGATTCACTGGTAACAGTTGTGACAGTGGGAGGCCGAGGCCTGACGAAACCTAATCGAGATTGAGATTTTGCGAAGCCCAGAAGAGAACGGGCACGGAAAAGCGGTGGCTCCGTAGCAATGACTGCTGTACTCGCAGCTTGTGATGGTGGTCGGATTCCGAGACCAAAGTCTACACCAGAGTCGCGTACGTCGTTGGTGACGGGGACGGGCGGTGTGAATTCCGGAAGTGGCATAGGCATGGGGACTGGCATACTGGTTGAGGGATTTGGAATGGGAACAGGAGATGGGGTTTGGCTGAGTGCAGCGGGAGGAGGAGAAGGATTCTGAGAAAACGGTGCTTGAAAGGACATGTAACCGGCAGCAGGCATAGGGTAGTAAGCCGGCTGAGCACTGGTGGATGCAAAGGCATTTTGTTCTTCCTGCATTGTGGGTTGCATCGTTTCGGTAGTGAAGGTTTTTGAAAAGTTTGGGAGGGGCAATTGGTGGGTGTTTAAGAATGGGGAGGTTCCGGCAGTATCAGAAGCAGATTCAGAAGACGAGGTGTCCGTTATAGATTCGACACGTGGGGGTACATTTATCGACGACGACGCCTCGTGTCCTCCGTACTGTGAAAAGTAATCCATTGGGCGCTGAAGCGCTGAAATCTAAATGGTTTTGTGAGAAGGTACGTCGAGAATTGTTGTCTAGTCGTCGCTGTCGTCGTGAACAGTCGTGGGTATGGTGTTGTACATATTTGGTGTTGTATTCACAAATCTCGGCAGTCTGACAGCACAACCAAAATTACTCCTCAGCAAGAGCCCACCGCAACTTCAAAACTATGATACATATGAATACGAAAGGTTAATGAATACAGAAAGTCAAAACGATAAGGTTAGTTCAACAATGATTCTTCCTTCAAACAAGATAGTTCCCCCGGATCTTCTCAATATCTTCATCATCCAGATTTAACTGCGTTTTCAAATATCCCTCCGCTCCGTCGTATTTTGCGCGAATAAGCCGGAGAGTCGCCACCATTGTTTCCGGCCTAATAAGTTCAAAGGAGACAATTCGTGCGTTAGTCAAAGCGGCCAAAGCTGCCAGCGCTTTCCCCTTCAGACATACTTTGATGACCCCATGTTGAGTAATCCTTCCCAGTTTTCGCGAAAAACGGGCATTTTCTGGAGCTTGTGAAGTAAATGGGGCATTGACGGGGCAAGTCCAACAGTGGTCAAGGCATATTCGTCAATAATATAACGATCCTCAACACCCAAGACCTATGAAAAAATGAATTGGGAATGCAGACTGCACCTGAAACTCGACATACCATCAACAAGAGAGTGACGAACATTCCTGTTCGATCTTTTCCAGCTGCATTTGCAAAAGGAGTAAGGTGAGAAATAGACAAGGTAATGAATTGCACCTCCTTACCGGTGCAGTGAATCAGACAAGGTTGATCCGGATGGTCTCTCAGGTGAATGAAAACTGTTCTGAATGCTTCAGTTGCAGTGTCCAAAATCTCCTCGTAGGTGTTCAAGAATGCCTGATAATACCGGATTGAATCTCTTGTTCATGCATGGATCATACCTATGCCACTCACTTGAAGTTCATCAATTTGCCATTTCTTCAACCTACGATCCATAATTAGCATTGTCCCTTAGACAACAATGAAGATTAAATCGCTCACCGAATAGCAATACTTGCAGGATCAAACGCGTTTTGAATTCCCGCAGGAGCTCTGATAATTTTAACCCCTTGCATAGCAGGTGTTGCAGAGTCGTAGTCTTTGATCTCGCTATCCGCACGGAAATCAAACACAACATTAACTCCCAGCGCCGAAAACTGCCCTCTCCCTCTCTCCGTGATACTCGAAATATCGCCGGAGCGATATATAACATTGGGTTTCACAACGCCTCCGGTGCTAGTGGCGTACCCACCAACGGAGCGCATATTTATCACTCCCTCGATGTCAACAAATGGAGGATAGGGAAGGGAAGACTCTGAGTTGACGATCATGGTAGTGGTGTATGAGAAGACCAGGAATAACTTGAGGACAAGAGGGTATTCTTAATGACCGATCGCACCTCTGCTTTTGTACTTTACAGTCGGCAACCACCGGGGCAGTGATGTATAAGAAAAATTTAAGAAACAATAGAGTAGATAACGGCGTAAGCGGAATAATTCAGAGCTTGAAACAGGCGAAAATGCATACAGTACTCGGATAAGTAGCGAGGTCACTGGGATTGAGTCAGCGCCTTTGACTCTTTGAACGGCGCGGGTGGGGTCGTCGACACGACAAACCAATTGAGAACGTTCCGTTGGGGTCAAAGCTGTCTATATCATCAAGATCTCTATCAATAATACCTGTGTCGAAAATGATGCATGTATGTTCAGAACTTGCTCCCGACCAATGCCAGTGCGCCAATTCGAAGTACAGAGGGAGTACTTCTGGTTTTTATAATCCGCACACCGTGTCACTCCACTTTACGAGGAGCGATGGGCGGCGTCTGCTTCAGGGTTCGATGACAGAATCAGACAGATACAGTCGATGACCCACAGGGTCGCTCCTCCAGCGGTGCTCCTGCCTCACACTTGAGCTTGAGTCTTCGCTGTCTACATAAGGACTAGGAGCTGGCTTGAGTACAAAAAAACATAATTTTGAAGCACATGGCCTCCCAGCTTACGATTGGTTTCCATATTGGTGGTATTGCGCCTTATGCTGTTGCTTGTGTTGAGGGCCTTGAGGCACTCAGTCGGCATGATAAAATTGCCGAGGTCGAACCAATATCAGGGAACAATCAGCTGGGCCTAAGTATCCTATGCAGAGGGATATGATACAGGATTCACAATCACAAAAGAGAGTTGAGAAAATTGGAAATCACTTCATACGAGTCAGCAGATGCTTTGATATAGACTGACCATCATTACGAAACTACATCCATGTATATGTCGTTGGACTCAACCTGCATTGAGCTTCGTGGTTCAGTTCTGAAATGATAGCGCTCCTCGAGAACCTTGGCGCATATGAAAGCATTGTATCAACTTCATGTTGTCCTTTGCTTTCCCTTCGATGGTTCTGGACGGCGTTTCAGCAGAAGTACTACAAGGTGCTCGTATGGTTGTTCCCCAATACGCCTCTTGAGAAGAGCCTTACTATGGACCGTAGATCTCGCTCATTTATGGGCATGTTACGATTTAATTATGTTTTTGCTCCTTGGTGCCGTTCTCAACGCGTAATCGTTCGCACTCGCCCTTTTAGTGAGTGGATCTATCTAGATATATTTTTCTTTAGGACTCTTCCCTCATTGGGACGGTAGGGCTATTACATTTCCTTCCCCTCGCTTGCTAGAACAGAATGCCCCGTTCCGATGCTTACGATGTGTATCCCAGGTGTAGCTTAAGCCACCTACAACTCTATTCTCGATTTACCACCACTATTCCCTAGATATTTTATGAACATGAGCCAAGGTAATTCTTCGGGCAAGTTGGACCTTTCCTTAATCTTCTTCGGGAAAAGCGCAATGAATATCGCCACTCCACAGGCTAGGAGTTTGGCCGATTTCCTGCGGTTATTCCCTGTCATTCCCCGTCTTTTTCTGGGTGTTGGACTCCTTGTTAGGGGTTCTATGCATACAGTCCAGCCCCTCCACTGGCCAGACGCGTGAACGGAACCTTCTTGACCCGGTCGAATTTTATCTCACGTATCGATTGATTTCGCACGGACGCTTACCTTACTATTCTAGGTATTCTTCGCGCTAGATGAGGACAAACCAATGCAAAATTGTGGGGTAGGCTCAGAGGACGAGGGGATCAAGTACGAGAAGGAAGAAGAATCCGCCAACGAAAACATACCAGGATATCCATCTCTTCCCGCATCTTTTCCTCTCTTATCCGCTATCTCTGTTCGCTGATTTACCTTTAGTTCCACTTATCCTAAACCCGACTCTCTCCCTTTCTCCCTCCAACCTCTCACCCTGCCTCGTCGAAGAGGACTAGGGAGACCGCTTTTGCGAAGAGGAAACGGGCGGCCTTACCAAAGCGAAAGAGGCTGCCACCGAACTCAAGGAACTTCTTGTCCGCATTGCCCAAGACTCTATACCTACCGAACTTGAGGCGCTTCATTTTTCAGGTCTTCCTGTTGAGTCGTTCGGGTGGACCTCCAGATTTCCTTCAAGCCGGTACTGAGTTTCGCTGTAGGGGAAGCGGGACCTCGACTTGTTGTCTGCCTCAGGTTTGCCGGAGATTGGGATGGGGGGATGTAAGCAATCTTGTGGGTTCCAGTACACGCCCATTGATTACAGATATGATAATGTGGTTGAATAAGCCTCAAATCCAAATCTGACTCTGGATTTGATTCACTGATAACAGTTGTGACAGTGGGAGGCTGAGACCTGAAATCGGGATTGAGATTTGCGAAGCCCAGGTGAAAGCGGCGGCTCCGTAGCAACGACCGTATTCGCAGCTTGTGATGGCGATCGGAATTCTACATAGGCACTAGAGTCGCGTAAGTCGTCGACGACGGGAACAGGCGGTATAAATTCCGGAAGTGACATGGTTATGGGGACCAGCATTACTGGTAAACAATATCAGGGATTGATCAGCTGGGCCCAATTGTCCTATGTAGAGCGATACAAGAGAATTCACTCTCGTATAATCACAGAAGAAATTGAAGAAAACTGGGAACCATTTCAGACTGATACGACATACGAATTAGCATATATGTAAACATAAACTGAGAGGTCATTACGAACCGTGAGATCTAAAGAAGTACATATACCATTGATGCGATCCATGTAAATGTCATTAACTCAACTTGCTTGAGCTTGTGGTTCAGTTCTGAATAATAGAACTCCTCAGGCACCCGGGTAAATATAATAGCATTCCATTAACACCATCATGTTGCCCTTTGCTTTCCCTTCGACTTCGCTTCTAGAATGTTTAAAAGTTTCTGTATCATTTCACCTTGAGCCTCGACAGTACTGCGTAAATCCAAAATCTGTCTACTCAATTCCGCTTGATTCAGAGCGAGTTTCCGGGTAGAGATTTCCCGATCTGAACGAACTGGAGGAGCACTGCGAAGTTCTACCGGAGAATCTAGATCCCGATCATCGTCTTGTTGTTGTAGTTGCTGCTATACCAGAATTTGAGAAGGGAGGAAGGAAGGAAAGTAGTAGTAGTCGAAAAGCAATACCTGAGTTGTCATCTTTTCCCATACGATACTGAATTCCCGACCAAGAACGAAACTTGGAAGGGCGATTAGGAGAAGACCAAATACCAAGAGAGGAACAGTGACTAGTCGGCCAAGGAACGAACGCGGTGTAATTTCGCCATAACCGACGGTTGTGATAGCTTGCCAAAATTAATGAAAGCGAAAACAACCGACGCTGGAATCAATAACTCACTGACTAGCACAAACCTGATAGCGGGAACGTTAGATAATGTCTATCATCTCTCCAGTATATCACTCACCAGGCTGCAGCAGGAATGGACTGGATATAAGATCGGCCGAGTGAATGACAGTTCGAGTAAATCTTAGTGGCGGGCACGTACTGCAAACTGGGTGGGATCACCATCTGAATTGATGAAAGTTTCCAACGTGGTATCCCAAGTCCCTCGTTCGGCGAAATATCTGGTTCGAGGTTCGAGATGAGCCTGAGACAACGAATAACGGACGGATTAATTCACAAAAGAGTACTGGATATCGTCAAAACCATGACGACGAAGAATGATATTGCTAATAGAGCGTGGCGGGATCTTCGCACTGAGAGATACATGACTTCGATGGTTCTGAATGGTGTATGAGCTACGGTTTATAAGCGAGTCACTACAAGGTACTCACAAAAGGATTGTATGGTTGTATCTAAAAGGTCGGAATACCCGAATCAATCTGAACATTCGTAAGATGGAGAACCGAAAGAACACAGCCTGAGAGACGGATTCAGCGGAAGGACTTCAAGCTGTTGAAGGAGTGATTCGGACCGTATCTTGTTGCATAATGACTTCTATGTAATAAGGAAGCACCGAAAGCAGGTCTATGACCCCGTAGAATGCTAAAGACGTTCTGAGTTGTCGACTTCGCTGAGTAAGGACCATACCAACGCACATATCATCCATTTCAATAGACTTGACCACGAAGAGCTCCATGCTGTACATCGCGCTAGATACTCTACTGTAAAGAGCGCCACCAAGGTAGTCTCCATTCCAAACCAAATCTGAGGATTGATAGAATGGAACGCCGGTACCGTTTCCAGCACCGTTACGACGGCGGAGACCAAAATAAAGAAGGTCATGAGGAAATGGACGAGGAAGGCGCCAACAGAGGAGTTTGCCTGTTCCAATAGGGCATAAAGGTCCCGTTTCCAAAGTGGATGTATATTTTCGAGTTCTGACTGATCATAGCTTTCGGTTTGGGCGAACAATCCGCTAATGTCGTGAGGTACTGGGGAGAGCCTGTCTTCAGTGAGGAACAGAGACTGATTGGAGAAAGAAGTTCGTATTCGGGGTAGTTCAATGCTTTGAGGCATTAAATGAAATATTCGCAGCAGGCGGTCGTCGGTGGGCGGAAAGAATTGAAGCGATCACATGCTCTGAGTCAGTAACAGCTACTATACTAGTTAAGTTACAGTAACAGTCTGATGACAGCCTTGGTGGTTTAAGTGGTTTAATTCTTCTATGGTTTTAATTTCAACACAACATCACGCCGAAAGAACCGTAACTCCTAAAACCACAACCTTACCGCTTTCAAACCAACTGCCCGAAACTTGAGAAGTACCCATTTTCGACATTACAAGCGGTCGAACGCTCTTTCGTATTGGTTTGCGGCCTTCACACGTAAGCCCAGCTGTTCAGCAGCTTCCAAAGGCCAATGAGGATTCCGCATCAATGCTCTGGCTAGAAAAATTATATCTGCCTTGCCTTCTTGAAGGTAGGATTCTGCGAGTTTGGGATCTGTAATCACACCAACAACGCCTACGAGTTGCTGTGGGTTGGCTTGCTTGATTGACTCCGCATAGGGTACCTGTAATTAAGTCTATGAGGTGCCTTCTCCATGAAGAAAAATACCTGCATGAATCCCTGGTACCACAATAATCTTCTGATTCGACCAATTTCCCCCAGAACTGACATGCACCAGATCTATGCCGAGCTTATACATCTCGGAAGCATATACCTTGCTCTGTTCGATTCCGAATTGTTTCCAAACCATTTTCCTGCTCTGGACCGTCCGCCCAATCGGTAGCACTGATGCGCACGAACAACGGCTTGGACCAAGCATCCCGGCAACGCTTTATTAACTGTAATGGCCAGCGAAGGCGATTTTCAAGCAGTTGGCCTCCAAATTCATCGGAACGAATATTAGAAAGAGGGGAAACAAAAGAGCTCAATAAATATCCATGGGCACCATGAATCTCAATGAAATCAACTAGAAACTAGTAGTCTCGGCGAAGGGTTACCGAAGGTAAAATTTGAAGAACATACATCCAATTTCCTGGCAGCGCTTAATTGATGCGATGAAGGCCTCCTCAATTCCAATGAGCTGATCTTTGTTGAGTTCTTTGGGCTCTACGAGGTCCTCTGACCAAGGTATTGGACTAGGACCAACGACTGTTGAGAACACAAATTGAATTTTGACCTACAGGAAAAACTGTCCTCGAACCTTCATTAGGCCAGCCGTTTTCTTCTATCGAAACAGTAGTATTGCGAACTCCGGCCCTCTCTCGAACCCAAGGTGCATATGTAGAAGCCTTCCTTCCTGCGTGTGCAAGTTGCACCCCAATCTTAGTGCCTTGTGCATGGACAAAATTCACGATACGCTTCAACGGTTCCATCTGGGAGTCTGTCCAGAGACCCTGTTCTATCTTGAGTAGCCTGAGACAATATCCGAGAGCTAAAAGACTCACAGCATCTTCAGGAGATATACGGCCCTCTGGAACGACACTCGTAGCCTCCATGCAGATTGCTCCGACACCTCTGGATGCCATAGACTACGACAAAACAGATGAGTAATAAGGCATGATCATCTCATATTCGAGGGTACGAACACCGATATGAACAAGATGCCAATCAGTTGCATGCCCTTTATCTGAACTATACTGACACATCGGCGCCTGCAAAGACCCGTCGAGATCTTGTAAACGGAAGAGTATTTAGCTTACGGCGAATATGCGATTCTTGAAGGTCACATTTCTGATAGTGATAGGTGAAAAAAGAAGGGGCATAGACTCGGTCTGAAAGAATGATACCGGTAAAAAACTGGATTGTTACACATATAACAAGTGAGGGAACACCTTTTTGATGGGAGTACCGATTTCTGGATCATTGTAGGGAAAGTATCCAGACACCCCTCGGACGCCATCGTTGGTGAACTTCATGATAGCAGAGAATCAAGTTGATTATGTAGAAATTTCTCACCGGTACACCAGGGAATTCTCATCCCAAGTGGATGACGTCATCTAGATATTCTCACCATGTCGCTGCCATCTATCATTTTGAATGAGCTTGCAAAAATCGAACCCTCAGCAGAGTTCACTGGAAGGTTAGGTGGAAGAGTTGAGTCATCCAGCGAAAAGGTATACTTTGTGAAGTTGGGCACTTCTGATGAAGTAGAGCAATATCTCGGAGAGGCAGATTCCTTGAAGGCGATCAACACAGGTGCACCAGGGTTAGCCCCCAGAGTATTTGCAACCGGGACCTTCGAGAACGGAAGGCCCTTTTTTATTTCGGAGTACAAGGACATACGAAATCTCACGGAAAAGAGTGCTGTACTCCTCGCCAAAAGGCTTGCCACAGAAATGCACAGTTATAAAAGTCAATTCGGTTTTGGATTTGAAGTGCCGACTTATTGTGGAGCGACCAGAATGAAGAATGGATGGTATGATAGTTGGGAAAAATGTTACAGTGAAATGATAGGCGATTTATTGGAGAATTTGAAGAAGAGAGGTCGGTATGAAAAATTGTGTGCAAAGGGCAAGTCTATCACAAAAGAGTATGCCTCAGACCTGATATGCAGCCTACGACGGGATCTTACTTACCTTCCTAGTGTAATACCTAAGCTTTTGGGTATGCACATTGGTTTAGTTGACAGAAAAAGCATTGATTCCTTGTAGGGCCGCTTCAGATTGAGCCAGTCATTCTTCATGGTGACCTTTGGGTGAGCAATGATGATTTAGTAGTTGAGCCTCCTGATATACTAGAATATACTTCATAATTACAGAGTGGAAATGTCGGAGTTGACAGCGCAACAGGAGAACCGGTCATTTTTGACCCGTCGTCATTCTTTGGGCACAATGAAGCGGAGTGGGCCCAAATTGTATTTAGGGGATGCCCTTGCTTACCGAGATGCAGTTTGGCCATAGCCAGAATATTTGGGGGATTCTCAGCGTCCTTCTTCGCTGAGTATCACAAACACTTACCCAAAACAAAACCGGAATCCCAATACGAGTTGCGTGGCCATTTGTACGAGCTGTTCCATTATTTGAACCATACGGTCATCTTCGAGGTGGGTAAACCCAATATTACCATTCCGCTTTACAGACCACAAAGTCTCGAAACTTATAGGGTGGAGGATATGAATTTAATGCGTTGCGGAAGATGGATATTTTGATAGATGGGGTCTAGAGACAGACGAAGATTAGAGCTCGAAGGACTAGATAAACTTGTACTGATTTTCTCGATGTTGGTAAATTCAGGTAACTCTATCGTTGAACTCAGCGTAGTCACTGGTGACAACCAGGTATGACTGAGTAGTATAAGAGGAAATTTTGCACAGCATTCAATTCACGTGCGCATAACAGTATCATACATCGTTCACGGTTCGGCTGAGTAACGGTCGGTTTACTTTGTGATCTTGAACTTCATCACGGTCGATAATTGGCCCTTTCGCCTGGTTTACTCTGCACAAATCACAAAGAACCTGAGAGCTCAGGATAGTTCTGGGCCACAATTTGAAGGGGACATAAACCCGCTGTAGAATAGGCCTTCGACTATGAGTCAAGGTATCTACCATATCTCTTGCGTTTAAAGTGCTAAAACAAACATGCCTTGAGAAATTGATGGAACCCAAGACCCTTACGCCTTCGATGACCCTAATTTTGGGATGGATGACGAGGAAGACGACCAATACAGTGAAATTACCCAGGAGGACTGTTGGACTGTCATTTCAAGCTTTTTCGAGCAGAAGGGTCTAGTCCGGCAGCAGTTGGACTCATTTGATGAGTTCGTGCAAAATACCATGCAGGAACTGGTCGATGAGAATGCGGACCTGATACTGGACCAGCAAGACCAACACTCGGGACGTGAAGGCGACATGACGCGAAGATACGAGATTAGATTTGGACAAATTTACCTTTCACGACCAACTGTCACTGAGGCTGATGGCTCTGTCGTCCCGGTTTTCCCTCAGGAAGCGCGGCTGCGAAACTTGACGTACTCTGCACCTTTATATATCGAAATGAAGAAAAAGGTCATGGTTGGACGCGAAGATCCAGATGGTGTTCCCGGTGATATGGCTTGGGAAACAGAGAATGACGATGGACCAGAAAGTTCGACCAAAGTATGGATAGGAAAGGTGCGTTGGAAATTTCCATGCTCAAGAACTACATTCTAAGTTAGCAAAAGGTGCCCATTATGCTACGCTCTACCTTCTGTATTCTTCGCGGGCTCGCGGATCAAGACCTTTACGATTTGAACGAATGTCCGTACGACTCCGGAGGTTATTTCATTATCAACGGATCCGAAAAGGTGCTCATTGCCCAAGAGCGTATGGCCACAAACCATGTCTATGTGTTTGCCAAAGCACAACCGTCGCCCATCAACTTCCTAGCAGAGATCCGTAGTGCTGTCGAAAAAGGTGGAAAAACAATCAGTCAATTCCAAGTGAAAATGTTTCATCGAGGCCAGGAACGTGCCGTACGTTACAGCTCTTTGGACACGTTATTCAGTGTACTCAAATTCGTTGCAATAGATGGGTAATGTCATGAAAGCAACCATTCCTTACATCAAGGTCGACATTCCGATCTGGGTCGTGTTCCGCGGCCTTGGTGTTATATCTGATCGAGATATCCTTGAACATATCTGCTACGACATGCAGGATGCGCAAATGCTTGAAATGCTGAAGCCGTGTATTGACGAAGGCTTCGTCATCCAAGACCGTGAAGTCGCACTTGACTTCATCGGCAACCGTGGTACCACCACTGGTCTTTCGAGGGAAAAACGTATTCGTTACGCGCAGGAGATTCTACAGAAGGAGATGCTACCACATGTATCGATGGCCGAGGGCTCAGAATCCAAAAAGGCCTTCTTCTTTGGTTACATGATTCATCGACTTCTTCTAGCAGCATTGGAACGACGCGAACTCGATGACCGTGATCACTTTGGAAAAAAGAGGTTGGATTTAGCGGGTCCCCTTTTGGCGAACCTTTTCCGAATGCTGTTCCGTAAACTTACGAAGGATGTTTATCGTTACATGCAAAAAGTGCGGCTTAAATACTGGAATCCATCTTGTTCTGACGTTGCTTGTAGTGTGTCGAGACTCATAAAGAGTTTAATCTCGCATTGGCGGTCAAACATCAGACCATTACCAATGGTCTGAAGTACTCTCTCGCCACTGGTAACTGGGGAGACCAAAAGAAGTCAATGTCGTCAAAGGCAGGCGTATCTCAAGTGCTGAATCGTTACACCTATGCTTCGACGTTGTCCCATTTGCGTCGCTGTAATACGCCGCTCGGACGGGAAGGGAAAATAGCAAAACCCCGCCAGCTCCATAATACCCACTGGGGTATGGTCTGTCCTGCTGAAACCCCTGAGGGTCAAGCCTGTGGTCTCGTCAAGAACTTGGCCCTTATGTCCTGTATTTCCGTCGGCTCATACTCTGCTCCTGTCATTGAATTCCTCGAGGAGTGGGGCCTGGAGTCTCTCGAGGAGAACGCACATTCATCCACTCCTACGATGACCAAAGTGTTTGTGAATGGGGTTTGGATGGGGGTGCATCGCGAACCTGCGAATCTAGTGAAAACGATCAGGAAGCTGCGTCGAAAAGATGATATCAGTCCTGAAGTTTCTGTTGTGCGGGATATCCGAGAGAGGGAACTTCGTCTCTATACTGACGCTGGGCGTGTATGCCGTCCACTGTTCATCGTCGAAAACCAACAACTCGTACTGCAAAAGAAGCATATCAAATGGCTTCTCAATGGACAGAACGACGAAGGTTCAGAGTTCAAATGGGAGCATCTCGTCAAGAATGGTATCGTCGAGCTCTTGGATGCAGAGGAAGAGGAGACAGTGATGATTTCAATGACACCAGAGGATCTAGAGAATTCCCGTCTACAGCAACAAGGAATCGATCCTCACGAGAACGATGGCGAATTTGATCCTGCTGCCCGACTAAAAGCTGGGATCAGTGCACATACGTGGACTCATTGCGAGATTCATCCAAGTATGATTCTAGGCATCTGTGCTAGTATTATTCCTTTCCCTGACCACAATCAGGTTTGCATTTTTGAAATGTTTGTTGAGTGAAAAGACTAATCATTTTGTAGTCTCCTCGTAACACCTATCAATCAGCCATGGGGAAACAAGCGATGGGCATCTATCTCACGAACTTCCTTATCCGAATGGACACAATGGCCAACATCCTTTACTATCCTCAGAAGCCTCTAGCCACAACACGATCAATGGAGTACCTGAAATTCCGAGAACTACCCGCAGGACAAAACGCTATCGTAGCCATTCTGTGCTACAGTGGTTACAACCAGGAAGACTCTGTTATCATGAACCAAAGCTCTATCGATCGAGGGTTATTCCGGAGTATCTATTATCGAAGTTATATGGATTTAGAAAAGAAGAGTGGCGTCCAGCAGCTGGAAGAATTCGAAAAGCCTACGCGGGACAACACATTGCGAATGAAGCACGGCACATACGACAAGCTGGAAGATGATGGTTTGATCGCACCTGGCACTGGTGTTCGTGGAGAGGACATTATTATTGGAAAGACGGCCCCTATACCTCCTGATAGCGAAGAACTAGGACAGCGTACGCGAACTCATACTCGGCGCGATGTGTCAACGCCGCTCAAAAGCACTGAGAGTGGTATCGTCGATCAAGTATTGATTACGACGAATTCTGAGGGTCAAAAGTTCGTCAAAATTCGTGTCCGTTCCACCCGTATCCCTCAAATCGGGGACAAATTCGCCTCTCGTCACGGACAGAAGGGTACCATTGGTATCACCTACAGACAAGAAGATATGCCTTTCACAGCTGAGGGAATCGTGCCCGATATTGTCATCAACCCTCACGCTATTCCCTCTCGAATGACTATCGGACATTTAGTCGAATGTCTACTTTCTAAAGTCGCCACCCTCATCGGAAACGAGGGTGATGCCACTCCATTCACCGATCTGACTGTCGAATCAGTGTCGATGTTCCTTAAGCAGAAAGGTTACCAATCTCGAGGCTTGGAAGTAATGTTCCATGGACACACGGGTAGAAAACTGCAAGCACAGGTGTATTTAGGTCCCACGTACTACCAGCGACTGAAGCACATGGTGGATGACAAAATCCACTCTCGTGCTAGAGGTCCGGTCCAAATTCTTACCAGACAGCCAGTGGAGGGTCGTAGTAGAGATGGTGGCTTGCGATTTGGCGAAATGGAACGCGATTGTATGATCTCACACGGTATCGCTGGTTTCTTAAAGGAGCGTTTGTTCGAAGCTAGTGATGCCTACAGAGTCCATGTTTGTGAAATGTATGTCTTCCCGCTGATAATGTTTGCTTTGGTTTGGCTAACTCGCCGAAACAGTTGTGGGCTAACCGCAATAGCGAACTTGAAGAAACAAAGTTTCGAGGTGATCATTCTTCTCCGAAGTCACATTGCCCTATTCTGAAGTTTATTCTAGTGTCGCGCATGTAAAAATAAGACAGCTGTATCGCAGCTCTATATTCCCTATGCAGCGAAGCTCCTGTTCCAGGTAGGATTTCGCGATAATGAAAAAGTGGCTTCTAACAATGATTGTCAGGAATTACAAAGCATGAACATTGCTGCTCGACTCTATACAGTCTCTTCAGGGCGAATACGGGATTGATGTTTGTAGATAGAGTGCTTATTCTATCATTGTATTATTTCGAAGTGCATAATTGTAAAACGGCACGATCCTTAAGAGGGAAAATAAGTATTGGCAGACAGGCTTTTGTTCTAAACAAGTGTGAAAGCAACAGAGAAAAATATACACATTACTTTTATGAGTATCCGAGCAGTCTCTTGGTCACTGGTGTCCACCCCCATTTTCACTCATCAGCCCTCTCCTCTCTTCTTCCGCATGCTCTCCCGACAACCGTTCAGGACGGTGCCGGGTCGGAGCTGATGATTTTGCTGTTATAGGTGTCATATCTTCCTCTTCATCCCCAATCTCGAACACGACGCTGTCTTCACCCACAGGATGTCCGTGTTCATCTCCACGAAGAGTTGCCTCGTCGTCGTCCCTGGCTCCTCTGCCGCGTTCCAGGTACTCGAGGTCGTAGTCCTCTGCGTCTGCCTCATCTTGGGCAAGCTCTTCTGACATGGCCAACGTGAATATCAAAAAGTAAGAAGTAAGTATGAATAGTTTGAGGAGATTCGAGATATACATATCTTCTGTTATTGTCGGATGGTCGCCAAAGGTACGCAATAGCAGTGAAAGACACTAGGTAGAGAAGCGAGAGCCAGCCATCCAAAAGCCACCACTGAACTTTCCATGATTTGGCTGCATAATCTGCAATACGAACCAGTCCGTGTCAGTCTAAGACACAGATAGTCAGGCTGAGCGCACCTTCAGCAAGCCGCCCAGAGAATGAAAACGACGACACCACAAAGAAAATTGCGATTACAATGACTGTGAAGATCAAAATACGATAGAGCTTTTCGAACATTGACAACTTGTATCGTTGTTTTCGAGCTCTGAGTTGTGCAATAGTGGCTGAGTGATTCAATGGGTATGAGATTATTTTCGAAATGTTGAATGCTTACCATTCAGTGAATACATGATCCACAAAAGGAACCCGCTTAGTGTGAATGCGAGAGGAATAACAAATAATAATAGAACGAGTGCAGATGTAGATTCCAATTCGAGTTCAACGATTCCAATAGCATATAAAACTTTAAAAAGAAAAATCAGTCCCGTCAGTATAAAGGCCAAAAATCTACGTACTGCCAAATATGAAATGGGCGACCGCAAGAGCTTGACACTTGAGCATTGTACGCCCAAGTGATTCTTTGACAACACTTAGTCCAAGAGAAACAACTAGAAGCATAAAGAAAGACATGGAATTTCGTCCAGCGTCGAGGATGGCAACTGGTGAAAAGGGTATCTTCATCAGAGGGTCGTGCGCAAAAATTTTGATGCCTACCAACAATGAGGAACGCAGTAGATGTAGTACCTCTTCCATGAGCATTTAGGTAGCGGTAGTAACCTAATCAAACGTGAGACGATAGTTCAGTCGAGCTATGTATTTCTTACCCCAATTTGCCACCATCTCGATGACGAGCAACCCGACTAGACCAGATAAGTAGTACTATAACTTAAGTCAAAAGAGGAACACAGTGGTAGGGAAAAATAAACGCGCCTGGAGCGGGAGAAGGTCTTGTAGATGCCTATAACATAACCAACCCCAATACGCCGCGATAACACCGTATACAATGAACATCGCAAAATAGAACTACATAACAAACAAGTATCAGCATAACCTCGTCATAACAACAAAAGAGACGCACGTTGACTTTGGGATAATCCGTAGCAGGAAGCCTTCCGTCGAACTTATTCCGGAAGAAAACAAGACCATTATAATGGGGGTGAACATCATCTCGAGGGATGTTGCTTTGAACAGTTACAGGAATTACGGCTAGAGGAAAACCTCGTTACTCGAAAACCTTCAGGATAACGGAAAGATTTACCAACGCAGTAATATCCCGTCTTTCGTACCAGATACTGTATGGGCAGCGAATAGCTATATATTCCAGTCGGACTCGGATTGATGGTGTCTCTGGTGGTTAACGAATATATGGAGTGATCCCGACGCCACGCGGTAGGACCATCATCAGATCCCGCGGAAGGTGAGGAGTTGTTGCCATACGGGTCCCAGAGGGAACCAGAGCCAGTGGAAAGGGTAGAGTCTCTTTCAGAGGATGACGATGATTGATTTGCGGGAAGCTCGACTCTGGCAGACCAAAAGCTGGTGTCGTTGATAGATTTCCCGGAAGGTAGGTCGAGGATGAAGCGGCCTAAATCTGGCGGTGTGCAAAAGCCATCGGAAACGGCGGAAGAGGTGCAGATGTAAATTTTCTGGGGCTGGGAGGTAAGATTTCTGAATAACGGCTGAGCTGGAAGGGGACGTTGTAACGATGCTCACAGGTAGCGACTCGTCAGCGACAGAAGTGACTTTGCCGAGGTACGGCGCGTCTGCCCATTCGTATATGACCATAGCCAGTTGACCCTGCGAAGTGGCATCGAAACTGACTTGTGCGAAATATAAGCAGATTATTTGGTGAATAATGAGCGTATATACCGTTGATATAAGTCTGCTCATTTGCCCACATTCCACTACAGATTTGACGGGAGTATTCTGGATGATAGTGAGTGCAAAATCAAGATGAAGGATGGTCAAGTCGACCTGCGTCTACGACAGGTACTTGGTACCCGAGGCATGAGACAAATATTGAGGAAGCAAACAGTAAAAGATTGAGAGGGAGCATGGCATTAGGGAGAGAAAGTAAATTGTGACGTGTTTGGTGCACAGAACCGTGTGATGAGCAATCCAGCGATCAGGACTCGTCAGTTACTTACTGCCATGCTCAACGACGATGAAGATGTTTTTGACTCTGTAACTTGGGAGTCTCCTACAGCCCCCGTCTATGCTGATCATGCACCGTCTACTGGCCCTGGATATCGACAAAGCATTGACAGCAATGAAAGCGGTCCCCACGATCCCAAATGGGAAGGACATCTTATTACTGCGGTCACTGACCCACAGAAGGAATTGGCGGAGACAAAAGATGCTTATGTATCTTATCTGGTATCTGCCAAGGTGCGTAGTTATACGGTGCTTAACTCATGATAACTAACAGCAAAGTTGTAGACCAATCTACCAATGTTCTCCACATCAAATCCATCTGCAAGACGGAGATTTCAAGACTTTGTCTTCTTGCGTGAACATCTTGTCAAGGACTTCCCTGCCTGTGTAGTGCCGCCCCTCCCTGGAAAGCACAGACTGGGTACGGAGGATGGTCGATATGTTATCCGAGCTCTAAATGTCTCTGTATAGAATACCTCACCGGTGATCGGTTTAGCCCCGAATTCATGGAGCGGAGACGACTTGAGTACGTTCATACTTCCTTAGAGCTGCCATTATCTAACAATGTTAGTCTGCACCGGTTCTTGCAACGGCTTGCTCGTCACCCTACGCTTCAGCGGGCAACGCTGGTGCGGGCCTTCTTCGAGTCCTCAGAATGGGTAAGTCTCCTTCAAAGCCTATATGTGTGTCCTAATTCTACTTAGAACGTCCATATGCATCAACACCTGGCTCACCCACCAGGTCCGGAACCTTCGCCTGGTATTGTCGACAACATTACTGACACACTCCTCAACGCGTTTTCCCGTGTCCGCAAACCCGATGAACGCTTTCTGGACATGCGAGAAGGTGTAGACAAGTTTGAAGATGGACTCGTCCTCTCCGAACGTCTTTGGACCCGCGTCCGCAATAGAACAACAGGTGAGCATCAACCCCATCCTCTTCTTTCGTCCCTCTTAGCACTCCCCGTCGTCTGAACGCTGAACAAAGACGGTAACCCGGAATCCGGTGAAGACCTGACCGCAGATTACCACGATATGGCCGTCGCGGTTCAGGGTCTAGGATTCCTGGAATCAGGTATTACGGACCCTTTGAACCACTTCTCAAATACCCTCCTGGAGTTTTCTGCGCTGCTAAGGCATACGACACAAACGACTACAGATCCATTCCTCATCCAGCTACATTCCCTACTCACCTACTCTCATGCAAATCGTGCTGTCCTCAAGCTCCGGGATCAGAAACAGCTTGATTTTGAAGAACTTTCCGACTACCTTTCCGGTGTCAGTGCTGAACGCGATAGACTGGCAGCTATCATTAACGGACACGCAGGAAGCTCGGGGCTTGGGTTGGGCTCTTATCTGAAAGACCGGGTGGATGCTATCCGTGGAGCGGACGATGATAGATCAAGGGTTGAGAAAATGAAAAAGTTGGACGTGAAGATCAAGGAGGTACATCGTGTCTTTACGCCATGTAATGCGCAACTACTCATCGAATCATCTAGCTCCAAGACGCAGTGACGACAGCACATGAAACGTCAGATGCATTCAGCGATGAGACTCTTCGGGAGCAGCATGTGTTCCAACGTGCCAAGGAGGCGGAGATGAAGGAGATGCTAGGAAATTTCGCTGATGGCCAGATCGAATTCTACAAAGCGGTATGCTCGCTCATAAATTATCACTCTTCCTATAAATGACCTTTTGTTCTGTAGGCAATGGAAGAATGGGACAGGATAATACCGGTCATTCAACGGATTCACGTCGACGTATAGACTCCACATATGATTGCTCGTAAAATGATACTTATTTTCAAACATCTGGAATTAGTGGATGTCGATGAACGTTCATACAATTCATATACACTCATTGTAATATTGTACATACATAGTAGGTTCATTATATTTCGGGGACTATTCAATCTATGTAGTTTGGGGAGAAAAACGATTCCATCCTTTCAGGGAACTCGAGCTTTGCCCTTTTTCAATCGCGACCTCTCTGTATCTGAATCCAACATCAACTTGACGTCAGATTCTTGTACTACGAGTGACAGCTGATGAAGTCTGTGAGCGAGGTGAAAGTGAAAATGAAGATGATTGGCAAGAAGACCAACTGACATTGATGATCCCTGTGCTAACAGCTCTCACCACATGCAGCTCCGCGTCCTCACTCGCCCCCGAGGTAGTGTGCTGTTGGTCGGCGGGAATCCATGGCGGAGGCTCTTTGGATCCCACTGGTAACGAAGGTTTCATATCATCCTTGAGTTCCATAAGGATGGCAAACGAGACATCATCTACGGAGACAAGCAGTGTAAATTGAGGGATACATTTCCTCCTTGACCACGAAATACCTCCAAGATACCTCTGTCCCAGTTGAGCTTCAATCATGCTCAATTTGACAAGAAATGAGCGGAAATATTGTCCTAGTGCAAGAGAGGACATGGCTCCTTCGACGCTAACCATTATAGATGAGAATGGATAGGTGTGATAAGGGACAGAGGACCTGACTCACCTGATGTCTTTGTCAAATTTCTCTACTTGGATCATGTTCTCAACCGAGAACATGAATCTTTCCAACGCCTTCTCTTCTTTGTTCTTTATTACTATGACCACTTTGTCGAGATTTCCATTGACTAATTCTTCCCCAAGGGCTTTCACTGCTCCGCTTATATACGCGTTCAACGCGGGGTGTCGGGATTGAAATACTGGAGTGTCATATTTTTTGCGACGAATAAAGAGCTCGGCAGGATAGACCTGACGGACATAGAGAATCGTATGAATGGCGACTTCGACTGAGTGTATGTAAATGAGAGGGGGTGACGATCGATGAGAAGAGAGAAAGATTCAAACTAACTGAACTCGGTTATTCCGCGAACAGTTTCTGCAAGAGTACCACTACATCTCAGTCAAGAATTGAGCAGGTTATTCGCCTGTCACTGACGATTGTAAGTTAGAGATGGAATTGAAGATGCTGGCGATGCAGGCGGTATGGTAGTCATGCTGTGATTCGATTTGAGCAGTCCTGAACAGAATCTGAACGGAAAAGTAATTAAGAAATAGAGATAAGTTTAGCGCCCGTCTGCTCGCGGCAATCCCCGACTCTGAAATGAGGAAACCAGATATCGAGGACGGAAAAAAATTTGATATTGAAGATTATAGTGTAATAAAAACAGCGGTAGAGCAAAGGATGTAGCGATGTTATCGAAATGAGGGAATACATGATCATGTTTCAGTGCGATGGAAAATTCTGGACATAGTTCTGGGTAGGTGAAGGAGGGATTGTTTGTAAGAGGGAGGTGATAGGTGGAAGAGATATTTGTGTCTCTGCCCGCCGGCATCGACGAACTGGATTAGCAGATATTAGGTACGGAGTCTCATTAGAATTTTTCTTTATAAACTCAGGAAAAAGTGCAGAAATAGACGGAAGTGTGATATCGTTGAGTGGGTCGTTAGATTGTTGTTGTTGACTGCATTGCGGATGAGCGGGTGTTACATTCAAACTCTCCTGAGGCAGAGGAAGAGAAAGTGGGGGGGATCTGTAGAAAACTGAACGCACAGAATAGGACAGAAGTGATCAAAAGTATGTACATTGGTGGCGCGGGTTGTAAGCTTCTTGCTGTATTTCCTTTCTCTTTTCTCCGCATTTGTTGTCGTCGATTCTATCTCAGCATGTTTAAGATGTGGGTTGCTTGATTAGATGGAATACAATTACGCAAAACCAAATCTGGATACAAGGTGGTTAGGTCAGAGTGAGGTAAAATAGTCTCTGTCAATGCATACTCGGATTTGAGAAGGACTTATTCGAAGGTCGTTCGACAGACCTTCAATTGTGTCGTCGCTTGGATAATGAACCTGGCAGTTCAAAGCGCTGTTCAGGGCATGATATTCAATGTATCCATTGCTGCGGTGACCTGACTTTTTCAATCGCTGCACTGAGGAGAGCACGCTGCTCTGCAGTAATGATTGTACGAGTGGGTTTGTTAGATCGCGTAGAAAAATGTCCTTGATCGAAAAGATGGAAAAAACACATTAGAATCGAGAAAGTTCAAGTTTATGTGAAGGTACGACCTTTCATTTTTTCCCGAGAAAATGTATTTGTATCAAAATGGGGATGTTAGTTTGACGGAGAGAGCTTGAAAGCTGGATAGAGATGGCGGAGGTTAAGAAGAAGGATAACGGCACAGGATCTGCGGGTATCATTCAGAAATTGAGTCAAGATGAGAAATCAAATCTGGTGATCATGTAGAGCCTTGTAGCGCCTCTCTCTTTTCTGCTGGCCATTACTTAGTATTCTGGAAGATGTGGAGTAGATCATGGACGACTAGGGTATGATGCATTTAACGGCTGTTCATACGTTCAGTTAGGCCGGCATTTACCTATAAAGATTATTGCACGGGGCATCACAACATGCAGGAGAACCGCTTTCTCCATAAATCCCAAGGCTCTCAAGACGGGATACTGTACTACATGTGGGATATCAATGTATCATCCAAATCAACTCAAGCTGGGAGCAAAGATTCACTTATCATGCAGAGGACATGTACGGCCTAGTAAGAGAAAACTCGAAGCGGGTGGCGGAATAAATCACGCCTCAATAACGGATGCCAAGATAGGGAGAATGCAGATCGAAAGTGTTTGATAACGGGCCCGGGGAGGTGAGCTGCATTTTCAGTTTACCTGTCGATGTATGGAAGGTATTATATGAGTATCCATGAATATGCACTGTGATCTACAGTGCGAAATCGAGCCATCAATAGGTCAAATACCGTTCATACCGCACACTTGCATACGACTCTGGGATACGATATGATATGAATTATATTGGCGGGGTCCAATTCTAGAACAGCCATTTTCCACGTAATGTACAAAATACAAATTGTACAACGAGTAGGGGTTGAGTGGTGTAGTACTGAGACATGGAAAGCTTCGGGAAACTCAGTTGTTTTTCTCTTTCTACTGGATTGTAGTAACTCTGATGTGATTTCATCAAATGATATCCCCTACAATAGATCAAGTGTTTGTATTGAGAGAGCAGAAGGTTTCAACATATCCACACCGAAAGCCAATTCCAAACTTGAGGGATATCTTGGAGCAGTCAGTAGCTGGTTTTCCGGAAAAGATCTGTACTTTCGCAGGCACTTTGATTGAATGATTCGATTGACTGGGGGACTTGCTAGAAATTGGAGACTAGGAATAATAAGGTTCTTCAAGTCGAATCTCGCGAGGAAACAATTCATTGATTGATTGCGAAGCTTACATTAACGATACTTATTGGAACCTGGCTATTGACATAGTATATTTTGACTTCATTGTAATCAAGATAAGTACTTCGGTAGAATGTCATGCACAGACGCCAACGTAGACCTCGTTCCGGGAATAGAATATTTCTCAATGAGCGTATTGAAAGGAAAGTATTCGGCGCCCATCGAATTTCCGGGTGGAGACAGATTGACGACGTTATCACTCTTCAATTGTTCGACCTGCAAAAAGAGTCAATAGGCAAGAAGTTGAGGCTGACGGGATCGTTCGGTATCATACCTGAGCTTGCGTCACTGTAAACAAATTCACCGGAAGCCTCTCCATCACCGCGCCCTGTATTTTGCCCATCGAGAACGGCAACGAGACAATCGGTCTGGTACGATGATTGTATTTTAGTACCAATTGCATAATCTCCTTGTATGTCAAGATGTCTGGACCACCACATTCAATGTTTTTTCCTCCAACCATAGCGTTCATCGAAGGGTCGTTCCTTGCGATTATTTCGACGGCGCGCGCAATATCCCCAACGTATACAGGTTGGAAGCGGGACTTTCCGCCTCCAAAAACGGGTAGGAACGGGAGGTACTGAGACAGATTGGAGAATCGCTTTTATATTTGATATTTAATCTTGGATGGAGAGACATTAAATTGAAAATGAAGCTCACGTTGAAGAAATCGTCTTCCGGTCCGAATACGATACTCGGTCTTAGCACCACGACATCTTTCTCTGCCTTTCCTCTGTATACATCTCTGACAGCCTCCTCGCCCAAAGCCTTGGTCCTATTGTACGGGATATCACTCGCCCTGTCGGCACCAATGGCGCTGACATGCACGAGCCTCGCGCCAGCTTCTTTCGCCGCCTTTGCAACATTCTCGGCGCCCTTCCACTGTATTCGGTCAAAATCTTCAGGGGATCCATGCATAATTCCAACGAGGGAAACAACAAGAGAGGCTCCTGAGAAAGCTGGGAGGAAAGTCGATTCGTCGGTGATGTCTATCGTGGCGGGAGGTATAATTCCATGGGTGCTCTTCAGAGCGGAATAGAGTTTTTCTGGATGGAGAGAGGCGAGTTGAATTTGGTGTGTGACAGCGCCAGCGGAAGATGCACGAGATAAAGCAGTGGCGATATGTTTCCCTACAGGATACAAGAGAGTTATAGACCGCAGAACAAGAAAGACAAGCACACGAACCAAGGAAACCAGCACCACAAATAACTATCTTTGAGCTAATCGTAGTCAGATTGAGAGTCGCAGATAACACCATTTCGTTTTAATTAGTCTTGTTTGTTTGTTCGATGACCGTCTACATGGCGGCTGATCGTGAAAAAGAAACGGGTGAGAAAATAATCCGGGCACCACCGGGCGCTTTGTGAAAAACAAGTTCCGAGCTGAACGTTTGAACCTTAGATTCGGATCTGGTAGCAGTCGCTTTGACTTTTGGAATTTGAATGAAGATCTTGTGAGATAGATCTTTGTGTATCCGTGTAGATCCATATAGATCCATAAGAGGCGCAAGGGAAGGGGAGCCTAGAAGCGGGCGGAAGAGAGAGAGGGCCCCCAGGGCACTGGTATAAAGGCGAGAGAGAGGAGGGAAAACTGAGAGGGAATAAGAGAATGTGTAAGTACCTGAACGGATATAATTGCTCCTGAGATTGGTGCGTACTTTACCGGGTTATTCACTCGATGCATTTCCACTGGGGTCGGCTGAGAGGTTTCGGCGAGCTTCCACTGTCTTGAATAGTATGTAATACTTAAGACAGGTTGCAAAATAAAGTGAAACGAGCGATGGCGAATACAGTCCTCGTTTACTACAGACCTTTCATTTGAACACGTTCAATGGCGTATCCGGTCCTTGGCCAGCAGCTTTGACCCCTGGTAGACGTATGCTAGGTGAAACTTGATTAGCGGAGAAGAAAAGTGAGCGCTGAATGAATGTAATAGCAGCACTGGCGTTTCTCACCTGTCCACAATATCCACCAGATTCATATTGTTCTACGGAGACGGTCGTGCAAATGAAAGGCTACCAGCACGACCAAGGCTGCCACACCCAGATTACCGACAAGCAGAACATCAAAACTTTCGAAACTACATAAAGCATGCCTCGCCAGCTGATGATTGGTATGACAATTTGGAGAGATCGGAAAGAAGTTCAGGGAGTGAAGGTTTGAGGCAGAGTTCGAGAAGAGGTGATCTCAGTGGCCAGGGTTCACGTTGGTTGGAGGATGTCGATGAACCTTGGGGGAAGGATGAAACCGAGGTCGGATGGAGTTTTGGAGGCGTAAAGCAAGTGACTCGGAAACACATGAATTAGTCTCCGCTAATCAACACCAAGCAGACTTTTCCAATGGGTCCCGATCTGATACCCCCACTCAGTAGCATTGTCTGTTATCACAATATCCCTGTTCCCAGTTACTTGCCCTCCTCCCCTCTTCAAGTTCAAGCCCTTTCAATAGCTCTCCAATCAAACCATCCACCGCCTCAAATGGCTCTCGTTCATAGGTACTTGAAATTCACTTCCCGGTTCCAGTCATCGAAGGCGGCGATAGGTGGAAAGGGTACCGCTGTTCAAACGTTCATATGTGCGGATTCGAAGGGGATTCGGTCCAGTTGTCAGACTGTTATTCCAAGACGTGTTGAAAGATGGATGGAGAGGTTCAGTTTACGTAAACGCACAGCCCTTGTCTTACACCATCGCACGGTACCTCGAGGGGCGAGTTTTTTCGAATCTCACTTCTACGAGATGGGGCCTGATGATTGCTCTATGCAGAAAAGCATCTGGTCCGAATGAACGACGAATCTTCTAATGAACAATTGAAGCCTTGCGTTGACCTATATCTAAGACCCGACATCCAGGAATTAATTCGGTCTAACCAGGAGCCATCACCGTCTGTTCTAGATGAAATCTCATCACGACTTCAGGTAATCCACCAAGGTGAATTACTGGAAGAACTTGAACAAGAGGCGCGTGCGTATGGATCTATCCTTCACCCCATCCGAAAAATCCCTACCGAAGTCCTATTCAACATTCTTGGAACGGTGGCTATGCCTCAGCTCGGAAAGTCGCTCCCGGAGACGTATCTACCTCGCGCCATGATCAACTCACTCGAGCCCATGAGGACGCTGTTGGCAATAACCCAAGTCTGCTCTCGCTGGCGGGAAATCATGTTGTCATCGCCTCAATTCTGGTCATATATATCTTTGATAACTACAAACACAATCGACTGGGAAGATTCGGAGTCAGTAATGTACGACCTCCTGGACCAACAACTTGAAAGATCCCAGAATCATCCTCTTACCGTCGCAATCGAGTTCCGCAAGTCAGAAGGATTTCTTGACCCACATATTGCTACGCCAATGAGTCCGCTCAACAACCTCATGGGCCATTCGGAGCGTTGGGAACGTTTATTTGTGAAAAACACTCGCCTTTTCGAATTCATCCCAATCAAATCCACTCTATTGTCGCTCCGTGTTTTGCACATTTCCATTCGGGGTGATCAGATCATGAGCCTCTTTGCTCCGTCGAGTCCCGGGTGGCAAAAATGTGTTGATGTCTTTAAAGTGGCACCGGTGTTGGAGGAAATTTGGTTAAAGTGTCCTCCGAACTTGGTTCCCGAACTTCCATGGACCCAGATTCTACGCTTTCGGTTGAAACCCACGCATAACTCTGGGAGTACTCTATCATTTCTCAATAAAATGTCGAATCTCACATCCTGTATCCTGGATGATACTGCGCCTCACGCAATGGAAACCTCACTACAGTTTGCACCACCGTCTTATCGCGTCAAGTTGCACTCATTGCAATCACTTACCTTCAATATCTTCAATAATCTGGAACCTGATATGCAACGCGGTATTTATCAGGTGTTAGGATGGATTTCTGCTCCAGCTCTTGAAAGCCTCGATTTCAGTGGCGTTGAACTTGACCAAGACTTCTTAGACGCTTTTGCATGGTCCATGCAAAATTCGTGTTCCTCGAGTCGACTCCAAAAGTTCCGACTTGCAACTCGGCGCTCATCCCCAGCATTGCTCGTCAATTTCCTCCAAATCCTTCCTCCCACTGTCACACACCTATCTTTGAAATTCAACACTAAATATTACGATGCTGGGCACAGTGGGAACGTAATGTTTCAGGCCCTGCGTATTCGGTCCCCGGAAAGCTCGTCATATGTCCTCCTCCCTCATCTCGAGACTTTGTGCGTTCATACAAATGGATACACAGCTGATCTCCTCGACATGCTCGAGTCTCGGCTGCAATCGAATCTGAACTCAACCGTGGCAGACCCCACGAGTAGTACAAATGTCCTCCCCTTGAAGAACTGCGCCATCAAAGGCCGCGATGCCGCAGGCGGAAATCTCATATCCGAAACACAAGCGAATGCATTGAGGGCTGGTGGATTACACCTTGAAATCGTGTTGCATCCCCTCCCGGGCCCATTGGATTCCGAGAGTCTGATTATTTCAGACGTTCGTGGTTTTTGAAAGTGTTCTTTTTCTTCTGAATGGATTCTTGCTTGTGCCGGCCCAAGTAGATCTATCGGACCTGGTTGGGCCCTCGTTACCTCTCACCTGGTAGGTATATCTTTGGTATTCAATGCTTCTTGGCATCATCATCACTAGCTATCTACTATCTATATATCTTGGTTGCTCTGTACATAATGGATTTATAGCTTGAAGTACATGAATCACTGCGCTTTGAACGAACTTGGTGCTTCTTTCCGGTTTCACATGGTCATTCTAATTTCGAGAACTATGGTCATCTGGCATTTAGCGTTCAAAATCGGACCTTTCAGTGTCGGACGGCCCTCGTGTCGCATTTTGCGTCAAATGTTGTCCTGACCTTGTTTCATGACTTGAGGGCATTCGCTGATAGTCGCTGATTTCATGCAGTGAAACCGCTCCATCTCCACAAACACGATTCTGATCATGATGAATCCGGTGTACGTTTTCTAATTACAAGTGGCACTATATCAGACTATAAAGTGCCCCTTTGAGTTTTAGTTTTAGCTAATACGAATCGAAAATACATGTTTTGCAGATGAATTTGAAGTGTCGTGGTTCAAAGGTTTATTATCATTGTTAGTGCCTTTCCTTGATTCAACAGCAAAATTTTGTATCGAGTAGTCAGCTCTTGCCAAAGAGGGCCCTCGACTTTCAACTTGCGGTGTTCCAGGGAGACATTGTGTCATACCATTCACGGGCTTCAGTGTTAGTGCAGGCTCAGCTGGAGTCTGATTTTACATATATAACATGTCCCTCGGAAATCTTTATACACTATACACAGATATCAATACGATACGGAAATGCGCGTCCATCGACTCTCAATAAGCGGAACCCAGTACCCATTCCCCCCACCCCAAAGCCTGAGACTAAAACCCCCCAGCCCCCCTAACCCTCTGCACCGCCCCCACCATCCCCCTCGCCCACGAGAACCTCCCGGGATCGACCCCAATCGCACCGTCCACCATCTCCCCACTCACCGGATCATGCCAGCACCCATCTACCATAGACACCTTCCCATACACCTCGGTATTCTGATTCCTCCTGATACCCTCCATCCACGTCCGACACACCTCCGGGGAATCGAGGAGGATGTTGATTTCCTGTGAATGGAACCAGGTCTGGGTGTCTTGGTTCCCGTTGCCTTGGATGGCGAGGTGGGAGTCGACGATGAGGAGTTTTACTACAGTGGAGTGGAGGGGGGTGAGTGTTGACTTTGAGGAATACAGAAGGAGAGGGAAACTCACTATGACAACTCCTCTTCTTAAACTTATTATGTATGGGTCTATCCTGGTCTTTTGCGACGTAGTTGTATATCTTCAACCGGGATTTTTCTTCCTCTGTGAGTGTGAGTGATTCTGCGGAGTCTATCTGTGGGTGAGTAGCGTCGGCATCGGCATCGTCGTCTTCGTCGTTGGATGTAGGCTGGAGAAGCCCCGGATCGTTATACAACCTATTCGCAATCATCTCATTCGTCCCATTCTGATACGGCAACAACTCTCCCTACACACACACTATCAGCACAATTACCTCAAAGCCTTGAAAACACCCACCGCATCATTATACCCCAAACACACCCACACCTCCACCTCCACCCCCCTCCTCACCGCCCCCACCAACTCCGGCAACAGCGGCTCCGCGTTCAAATTCGGCGTCTGGATGAATATCCTCTCCTTCGCTCCCCTTACCGCTTCGAGGAACGCCACATTCTGGGGATAGCGCACCGCATGGGGGACGGAGAACGTGGGAGTGCCTAGTGGAGCGCGGGAAGCTATAAGCATTGGGATAGGGGTGGGGATTTGGGGACCGGGGAAGGCAGATGGGGGAAGTGGGATGTACGGGGTCATTTCGGCGAACGGGACTAGGGAGTCTGATGGAGGTTCCGGAGCAGTGGGTTGCACACCGGCGTCGGCTTTCTGGGCGGGGGTGACGTTGAAATGGCGGGAGACGGCTTGGAGATGGGTTTCTCCTGATTTCGGGGCGTAGGAGGCTTGGATCCTGCGGATCTCACCTGCGATGGTGGCGTCGTAATGTGGGTCCCCTGGGAGGTGTTCCGGGAGATCGAGGGACTCATGCCCGGCTTGGACAACGGAAGGGAGTGAAACGGATTCAGTCGTAGAATCCTCCGTGAACAGGGCGAGGAACTCGGGGTCAGCGTACGACGGCAACGGCTTCCCCGCCGCCGGAGTATCCCTACACGGAAGCGGTGGCTCCAGCGTCGTACTCCACGATGCCAAACACACATCATACAGCGAATCCACAACTGGTCCTTCCAGCCTCATACACATTTCCAGATTATCATTGTCCTGGATATTGTTCGACATCAACAACGCCACCTCGCGGTCGACGACCATGAATTTGGAATGAAACGTCCCGACGAGCGGGACATGGTAATTGACCACCTGCATCTCAATATTCGGGATCTCCTCCGGCGCAGGAAGGTTCACTTTCGGTCCAGTATACGTAGCTGGGGGAACATGCTGATGATGGGTAATCGCTTGTTTCACGTTTCCTCTATCATACAACATCTTCACCACCACCTTCTCCCCCCCACCACGCTCTCCAACTCGACGATTAAGCTCCCTAAAGGCATCAGTGACAAGCCTTGATGTATCGCTGTTGATCCAGAAATTCGTAGCAAGAAACACCTCCTTCTGCGCACGCACGATGCAATTCGACATGTGTTTCACGATATCAGGAAGAGGCGCGATGATAGTGAGTGGGACGACGCCGGACGTTGCGATGAGCGGCGGCGACACCATCCCGGCTAACGCATCCCCCGACGCTGCAAGGTTCCGGAGAATTGATTGATAGATGGATTGGAACAGGGGACTGGGAGTCGTAGCACCAAAATTTCCGAGTTCAACAGCTGGCTCGTTTGTGGTATCTTTCACATGCTCATACAATCTCTTAGCGATCTTTCCCGGTTCTTCGGTAGGATCCCGTGCGTATTCGCTGCTGATCGTCGTTTGGGACTGTACTAGCTCGTAGATCGTTGGATGCGTCATCGTGACTTTGGTGGAAGGAGAGAAAATCAAGCGCTTGTTATATTCCATCTTCGTGATGACATCAGTCGCTTTTAGCTTTATTCCCGCGTCGTCATCGGCTTGCCTTATCTACGAATCCCACTCCCTCACAAGTCAAAGCTGTATTTACCCAACTCATCTCATTTCATATCAGGAAAACTTAACACCTCCTACAATACAAAGGAGTTCCACCACCCCACCTCAGCACACCTCAACACACCTCACCATCCATTTATTTATTTCCTTCCATTCCCTCAATAATAATCCGATATGGTGTAGTGGCTAACATTATCGCCTCTCATGTATTGGTGAAGCATAACTGAAAGCGCGATAGCCCGGGGTTCGATTCCCCGTGTCGGAATGCAGAATTAAGGAGGAATTTTTTGGGTGTTTTTGGTGTTGTGCTTCTTTGATGATCAATTGTGTCTCTATAAGTTCTAAACAGAAAGGTCAAGGTATGGTATCGATATCCAATGCGAATGACGTATACAAAATGCGACTTTAAAAACTTCCGATGAAAATACCAAAGAAGGAAAGAAAAAAAAACCCCATAAAAACATAAAAAACACCTCAATCAAACACCCCAACCAACCACCCAACCCACCACATCACCGTCCCCACCTGCATCACCACCACCACCCCCTCCCCAACCACCGCCATCCACTGCACCAAAATCCCTCCCCAAAACACCGGAATCACCACCCCCCACCTCACCCACCTCAACCCCCCCTCCTCCAACCACCCCTCCAGCCTGTAATTCCCCACACACCCCACCGCCGTCCGCGCTTGCACCACCAGCACCCCCACCGACAGCACGAAAAACCCAAGCAGGCCGAGCCAGTGGCGGAGCGACCGCACGGGAACACGGAGCACAGGGTACCGTTTGGCTTCGCCCGTGAATTCGTTCCGGTACAGCGGGATGATCAGGAAATCCTGCACGTCGTCCCCGATCAGTTTCCCGTAGCTCCTCCAGAAGGGAGTCACGGAGTCGAGGATGAAGGTCAGTGCGTCCATCCCGATGTCCCAGAGGTGTTGGTATTGGTCTTTATAACTTTCCTCCAGAGCGACGATTTGTGAGAGCTACAGTGTAAAGAATATTCAGACGAGTATCGTTAAAACTTCCCTTCCTTCTCGAAAAAACCCACCTCGGGATAAACAACACTCGTATGCGCCAACGTACCATTATACTCCTTCTTAACCTCCGCATGCACCACCTGTGTCTCTCTCAACATCCCCAACACCTCCTTCTCCCGCTCAACAACTCCCATTCTGTGTTTCTCCAATGTCTTCAACGTCCTCATCAAGTCTTCAATAGGGGATTTGAGGATATCTCCGCTGTCCTTATCCAAGTTATCCTTATCCTTATCCTTATTAGTATTATGCTCTAAAAACTCTGCAAACACCGCCCTCTGCCTGGTCAGCCGATGATGGATATCGTCCACCGCGCGATAGGTCTTCAGTCTCTTCGTCGAACTCGTCACGTTCGCCGGGTCGTGGCTGAATGCTTCGAAAAGCTCCGGTGAGATAGCCGTGTATCCGAACCCTCCTCTTCCTCTTCCTTCCCCTCCCCCTTCGGCGCCTGTATGACTTTCTCCCGCGATGAAACTAGCCTGACACATCTCATACTCACGCATATGTTGCGCAATGTGGTTGAGCACGGACCGGATGTGGGCGTTGGAGTCCTTGCATGAGGCAACGAGTCTAGACGAGAGGTTGGGTTTAGTTGAACACAAATAATGTTCCCGGAAAGGAAATAAGAAAAACAAGAACAAGAACAAGGAAAAGATGGGAATGGAATGAAATGAAAAAGGAAAGTAGAAAGGGAGGATGAAAAAGGAAAACGGAACGACAGAAGGAACGAAAAGAACATGAGAAAAAAACGAACACAGAAAAGGAAAGGAAAGGAAAACAGAAAAGGAAAGGAAAGGAAAACAGAAAAGGAAAGGAACGGAAGACAGAAAAGGAAAGGAACGGAAGACAGAAAAGGAAAGGAACGGAAGACAGAAAAGGAAAGGAACGGAAGACAGAAAAGGAAAGGAACGGAAAACAGAAAAGGAAAGGAAACCCGAAAACAGAAAACCAAAAACAGCAATGCGAAGGGGAAAAGAGAAAGGGGTAAGGGGAAACCCAAAACCCAAAACCCCAAAAAGGAAACAAGAAAGAAAAATCCAAATCCGAAAAATCAAAAAATCAAAAATCCGACAATCAAAAAACCGAAAAATCAAAAATCAAAGAAGAACAAGCAAAAACGTACTGTGCCTTCAACTCATACTCCATATCTTCCCTCGCCTCATCCGCTTCTTGTTTCCGTTTTCGTTCCATCGCTAACGTTATCCGCTCTTCTTCAGTTATCGGTAACGAGTTTCGATTTCGGAGCGAACGCAGAGGGCGGAGGTGGTGGTTACGGGTGTTTGGGGCTGTGGCCGTGGTTGTCCGGGATGTGGTATTGGGAATAAGGTTCGAACCAACAGCATTCGGAGAAGGAGTCGCACGAACAAGGTTCATACCACGAGATGAACCCGGTCTTACTACGCCTGAATCACCCGGAGTAGAAGCGGTAGACGGACCAGGAAAAGCGGTTTCCGGTTCCTCAGATTCCGCATGGACGAACGACTCCTCCCTTCTATCCCCCCCATGGTCACTTTGATCCGTAGCCGAATTCCTCGCGGACGATCCATACCCGTTCCCGTCATCGCTCTCATTGGCATTGGCATTGGCATTCGCCGCAGCAGCGGCCGTCGCCGCCATCGTCGTCGTCGTCGTCGATCTGGGTTTTCGCAACCCGAAACTATCTCGAATATGTAGTCGGCTTCGGCTGCTTGCGGGGGAGGAGAATCCTGCGCCGCCTGGAGCGGGGGTGTTGGTGTTGGTATTACCACTACCACCACCACCACCTCCACCACCACCTGCTCCTCCTCCTCCTCCGGAGCTGAATATACTACTAAACGTCGATTCGAAACTCCGTCGTGATTCATTCGAGGGATGAGTCATGAAAGACGGGGGATCGAGTAGAGGTTCGAAGGAGATCCGACCGTGTTGCGGCGACGGTGGAGATGTAGTGTCGTTGTCGTTGTTGTTGTTCAAAAGTGTGTAAGGAGAATAGTGAGTGTGAGCGTGAGTGTAGGGAGTGTGAGTATGAGCGTAAGGAGTGCGGGGTGTGTACGGGGCAGAACGGGATTGTTGGGATTGAGCAGGAGCAGAATGTGTGGAATAAATTGAAGGAGGGGAATAATTCGAATATACGGAAGGGGGTGAAAATGCGGAATATGCAGAAGGAGTGGAATACCCAGAAGGTATGAACGCGAGTAATAAGTCATTGAAACTCCTGGTACCTCCCCCTCCTCCGTCGTCAGGAGGCGATGGCGTATTAGTACCCAGTGCGTAATCTTTGCCGAAATCATGGGTATGGGTAGTAGAATCCGGAGACGAGGGATGTTCTGGTATAGAACGCATGGAGCGAGCAGCGTAGGGCGTCGAGTTTGTGGATTTAGGCGGAGGATGAAGATGGGGGATGTTCCGTACGGGAAAAGCAGGGAAGTGGGAATGATTCTTGGCGCTTTGAGCGAGGATGTATTCTTCCATGATCAAAGCAGATAAATGCCACGGCAGTCGAGTGGTAGTGGTGGTAGTAGCAGCAGCAGTAAGATCTTCCTTGACATTGTCTTCCTCCCCTCCTGTTTTATCTTTTTGACCTTCCTCCCCTTTCGGTTGTTTGAGATTCCGCTTCTTCTCGAGATGCTTTAACCAGATGAACGGTTCTGCCTTTTCCAACGATGAACGCACGAGAGGATCTTGCGCAGAGTACCATTTGGATACTTTGAGGAGGTTGAGCTCCTTGATATCGGTCTCGGAAGCAGAAGAAGCAGAAGCAGTGGTAGTAGTGATATCAGATTGGTGGTTGGGTAGTAGAGTCGAGCCAGGGGTTAAGAGGGAAGAATATATCAAGTTATACCGTCGACCGATTTGATCCGCCGTGATAGCGACCTTCTTGCTCGTAGATTGGGATGAAGCAGATTTTATCCGAGAAAGCTTAGCTGGCAAACGAAAAAAAGAAAAGAAAAGGGTCAACAGGGAGAAACGGAGGTGGGTTTGAATTGAACACCGCACCGACATACAATCCTTCCAAGCTCTTCAAATCTTCCGCACTTGGTAACAATTCCCTTTCCCTTTCCTTATCCTTATCCTTCTCCTTGCCCCTCCTCGACACGCTCAATGACCACCTCTTTTCACTTTTCTCAGCTTTCTCACTCTTCTCGTCTTCGGAGCCGTACCCGTGTACTAAGCCCGAACCTGACCAATCTAACGTTTCACCACCGTCGTTCGAGAGGGGTACGGGGTGCAGTCGTCGATGAGGATCGACCCGGACCCGGACGACGGAAGGGCCGGTGGATGGACTGAAGTCGATATCTGTTGTGGAGGGTGCGGTGAGAGTTGAGATAGCGGAGGCTGTAGGTGCGGAGGGGGTGGTTGTAGACGAAGGAGCCAACGGAGCAGACGAATAAGGAGTCACGTCTGTTGTTGTGACGGGTGTAGGACTCGTACTAGAAGAAAAGACACTGGATCTCAGAGGAGATGATGGCCTATTCGTGGTCAGAGATCCTGTTCCAGGAGCGGGAACAGGACCATCAAGTTGTCCAGATTTTCTTCGAGCCTCACGTCTGTGCTTCAGCTTTAACGCACGTTGAACGTCTTGTAGGATTCTTGGATCTATGCGTAAATCATTGGTATGATTTAATTGGTAATCATCGAGGATAATGACCTGCCTTCATGAGCTGAACAATATCAATACAAGGCTTGAGCTTGAATGTGAATATCATTGAGAGCAACTACGCACATAAGTCATACTCGTCAGAGAACGTACCCATTCCCCATCCCGAATCTGCCGACGAAGAATCTGGTTGGCTTTCTTTACTATCTGTCGATTCCAAAGAAGCCACACGGCGTCCAGAGGTCCCCGTTGCACCCATACTCATTGTAGGCATTCTCCTACCCATAACCATACCACTCGTTCCGAATCCGCTCCTAGTACTTCTCAGTGAACCATACGGGTTCCCAGCATCGACGGAAACAACTCTCCGTCGAACACTCGTATTGGTATCCTTCGAGCTTCCTGCTATAGCATTATTAAGATTTAGGCTCGTCTTAACATTCGCTCTGCTGTTGGTGTTTAGAATCTGGGCGTTGATATGAGGCTGGGTGTTGATATTAGGATTTGGGAAATGTATCCGGGTAGGATGAGGATGGGAAGGAAAAGTCGGATTGGCGGAGGTCGAATTGTTAGGCTTGTTTGGATTGCTGGGGTTACTTGGTCCTGCTTCTTCAGAAGATTCTTGCATCCGAGGACGTTGCAAGGACAAGTCGCGGGAGGTATTCTGGAGGTATTAAGTGAAAGAAGGTAATTGTGATTTATTTGGCGCCCGTGGCGCTCAAAGTAGTCATGTCGGTCACATGCTCTTAAGTATCTATCTGTACTATCTATATACGTTTGTGTTTTGTTTGTTCCTTCATCTTATGTCTGCTCCGAAAATTAGACCCAGAGGGATTCATCAAAACCCAAGGCCTGGCACCACCGACTTCGAATTTGGCCAGAAACAGGCTGCTCAGCAGCTCATATACTATCACACCCTTTGCGCAGCGTTACAGAAGAAATTTTCTGTCAGTGTATCGAAGGGATTGTAAGTAAAAAATCGAAAAAAGATACTCTCATTGCATTCTACATACATATATACATATATTCAAAGTATCCGGAAATCGATTCTGACCATTCCTCTCAGCGCCGGCCCTGATGCAAACGGGCGCTTGGTCGGTGACCCTGGCATCACTCTCGGTGTACTTGCCCGTCGACCCCTTTCCGATATTAACTTTTCGGAGTATACAGATTTTGCGTTGGAGTCGATCCGAAAATTCAAGTTGGAAATACGCCCTGGAGGACTAGCGCCACAGGAAGATCTTGAAATCTGGCATAATATTTTCAAGAACAATTTCGAGACGAGAGAAGGCAACGTGTTGAGCTGTACTCATGGTAGTTTCGCTAGGGAGTTTTGGCCTATTATTTACAACTATCACGCTTGCGGAGACACAGGCGACGCAGGTTGGAACAAGCTTTTTAATAGACTCAAGTCAGAGGGATATCCGAAGAGTATCATTCCTTGCAGGGTATGTCTTCGTCAGGATCGAACTGCAGTCAACTTGAACTAACTCCTCCCAAGTATTTTGGTGCTCACGCAGGCTGCTGGGATGGCAAATGTCCTTTCCTCCATGATAAGAAATCTGCTGTTGCAAATCGCGAAGCCGTACTGAAGGCAAGACGCAAGACGTTCGACTACAAACACAAGCCTACTCCACAACAGTCTTCTGCTCGTATCCGGCTCTTGCTCAACCGTCGGACAGGCCCCAGCGCCTCTTTCGAGGAACGTGAGGCTCTCATGACCCAGATCCACAAGGAGGTCAAAGGCGATCGCGCATATTGTGCCAATCCAGAGTGCATGAATCCCTGGACAAAGGATCAGATCACGTCCCCGCTGAAGAACTGTAGCCGCTGTAAATTTGTACTATATTGTTCGGTAAGTGATGCTCTTCTAAATATATGCTCCGGTACTAATACGTGTTGTCAGTCCCAGTGTCAGAAGAAGGACTGGCCCCGTCACAAAGCAGAGCCATGTGCTCCGATAGAAGTTCTCGTCGAGAACGATGATCTTTGGAGTCCTATCGGGACACGCAAGGGCACGGAATTCTTCAAGACGAACTGGGGAGGGGCTTGAATGAACGAGGTATTTCTGTACCACAGGCGGCGAGACAATTTTACGGTAGTACCTCTGTGATTCAAGTTTTTGGTTTCGGTCAACTGTCATGAGCATGTAGAAGTATGTAAAGGTGTTACAAAGTTGGACCCAAATGGAAATAGGCAACAGTTTGTACGACAACTAAATTTATTATTCATTATTTCCTCCCTGGTCTTCCATCTCTAATGTTGTACGCTCAACATCACAGAAATTCTTCAAATCCAAAAATTAGAATCCAGTGAAAAGTTCAACTCCAGAGACGCAGGGCTGCATTTGCCGCTCCACCTCGCAGGCGACCATCTGAAAGATGACAAACAAGAATTCTGTTTTTTCTTGATTATGGTGTACACACAATTAAACTATGCTAGGAAAATTCGCATATAAGCAGCAGTCTCGTCAGTAACCGGTAACCATCGACCAAGAAGAAATGAATAGTACTCACAACAACTTGCCCAACAGAGATATGAGAGGCCGAGCCCCTAGTTTAACTGGACAACAATTGAATCTGTTGAGTGCTGTTCAGAAATCTTTTTGCGCTTTTATAGTAACGAACACTTCCTTTTGTTAGATCGAGTGTATACTGGTCTATGCGTCTCCGCGAAATCCGACGAGGCACATATTGAGAAACACAATCGATTGTTATGGTGCTATTACAGAACCAAGAGTAGTCATTTCGCCCAGATTGTTTTACGAGTTTGAAGTCGAACAAAGATGTTGAACAATACGACAAATTCAAATTGACGTTGTACAATAAATCGATTTATCATTCCCTTTTCCGTCTGTTGAACATTTCCTACATCATAACATTACACTGGCGAATTCAAAACTAGCCCCAAAGATGGAGATGTTCATTTGCGGCTCCACCAAAGTACCTTTCACCAGCCACAGGATGGTCGGCCACAACTTTTTCAACGGCTTTGATCTCTTCGCTAGTCAATTCCACATCACCGGCTTCCAGGTTTTCTAAAGTACGCGTTGCTTTGCTATCATTAGTAAAGTTAGTAAAGGTTTCAACATTGATTGTGCATCTGAGATACGCACGACGAGCCAGGGAGAGGTATCATAGTCGGGCCGAGCGATGCTACCCATGCAATACACAGTTGCCCTACAGTGATGGCAGGCTTTCTATTCTCTACGATCGCTTTCAGTCCCTCAATGATAGCCAAGTTGGCCTTGATATTGTCCTCTTTGAAGCGGTCGAGCATAGAGCGGAAGTCACCCGCTGCAAGTTCGGTTCAGTACTCATGTGGCAAAGGAGATCAAGGATTGCAATTACACACCTTGGAGATCTGCAGAGCTATTGATAGTTCCCGTGAGTAGTCCGTTCCCTAACGGGGAATATGCTAGAACAGAGACGCCCAGCTCCGTAGCAGCTGCAATAAGATCTTTCTGTTCCTGTCCGTATTCCCATGCGCTGACTTCGACTTCAACGGCAACCACGGAACCAGGATGAAGCTATGCACAATCGAGTCGCAGTGAGTAATGATTGTAAAGAAATTCGGGAGTAACCGCGACTTGCAGCATAGGCCTTCCTCAAAGTGCTCCCTTTGCATTCAGATAATCCAATATGTCCAAATTTACCTTCGTCCCGCAAGGCAATCAAGTTGCTCATAATCGTCTCAAATGGAACCTTGGGATCGATTCGGGCCGGCTGGTACAAGTCAATCTTCTTGATAGGTCCGAGTACTTTCTGACAATTGTCCACGCTGGCCCGAAGGTTCTCAGCACTACACATTGTGAAGGTATAATGAATGAAGATTAACTTGTGAGATCATATCACTCACGATGCATCCGGCATAATGGAACCTTTGCCATTCGATTTCATAGCACCTTTGACAGAAAGAAATGTCTTCTCTGCATAATCTGGGTACTTCTCGAAGAAGCGAGAAAGCAATTGCAAGTTTCCGACGCCCCAGGTCCTATCATAGAATTCACCTTGTAAGGAAAACATCATAAGGTGGACGGTAATTTGTACTTGAATTTATTTCTTACCGGAGTTCAAGAACATCTTAGTCCCAGTAGGTAGTGCGTCGACCCCTGCTTTGATGGACTCGAAAGCTTGCTCGTCGCTGACCGCTCTGCAAACACGCAGGTGTCAAAAGAGAATGATTTTGGCATCTGTGAACATAAGTACGCACGTCAATTTCATCAAGCCGTGCTACAACATGTAAGAGTAAATCTAATCAGCGAGAACTCAGGCAAGATGAAAAAAGAGGACTGACAGCAACTCGCCCGACAGAGATATGTGAGGCTGAACCTCCTAGCTTAATTGATTGGGAAACCATTGTATCTGTTGTATGAGGTGTGATGGAGGGCTATTTTGAAACCTTGTTGATCTTTTATAGGAATTCTTGATTGTTTCTCGAACGGTTCCTCGTGTGTGCGCGGCACCTTGTCAGATCGAGTGAATAATGTCTCCGACTCAAATCCAGTGACGACTCTGACGAGAGACATATTGATAAGCGGAACAATCGATTATCCAATCGAGGAAGAATATGAAAGAATCAAAGAAATGTAGAGAATAGGGATATCGATATTTGTCACTTGCCTAGTCATTTTCGCATTCAAGGACGAGGCGGTGTTCATATGCATGAGATTCTCCTGCAAGTTGAATACATACAACCATGAATTGACGCGTCAGTGTATAAGAGTGACACATGCAGCCGGTAAATAAACGCAATCTTCGGCAACGCTACTCGAAATCTGATTCTTCTTCTGGACCTGTGTAAGTATTTACATATCTATCTATCTATCTCCTGGACCTATGTAAATATCTAAGTATCACAGATAGGTATCCGTAGAGGTACTGCCACTTAACCAGCAAGATCAGATTCAAAGCTGTACGTCACTGAATCCACGGACTGGGTGATTTAAAGGAACATTTTGATGATTGAAATTTCATCGTACTCTAGCCCGATGGCACTCTCCAAGCTTCTGAAAGGGCCCAGTCGTTTTACTGACTTGATGATAACTTGTTCAAGCGTTGAATCTTAAGCTCGGCTCAAAGCGTCATGAGGAATATAGTCTGCTTTCTGGTCCTCGAATTCAGCAAGTGGAATTACATGGCGTCTGCTCGGACACTCACTAGTATTATCTGCAAGACCCTCTATAGTGCCCATGGCCCACAATCAACGGGATAATAATACTAGATGAGTTGGTATCTGTTGGTGTTCCCTTGGGCTAACGCGACTATTGTGCCTTGAAGATAACAAGCACTACATAGGTAGTTCTCCATCGTATAATCTGGCTGTCATACCCAAGGTAAAGAAAGTATTCGACGACTTTTCCGCGTCGCTACGATATTCCGAGAAATGTTTTGAAGGTTTTCAAAGGTCAAGTCAAGCAAATCCCGTGGCAATTTCCGCCTTGACTTGAAAGACCCTGGTTCATTTTGAGTTTTGTCAATATCTAAAAGATTCAAAATCTTGTGCTGAGAAGGGAGCTTCGGTGACTGTTTTGATAGTCTCGAAGGGTGCTCGTTACTTCTTAGTACAGATGTTCGAAAGCGACAAAGGAGAGCACAAAAGGTCATAACTATGAGGCGTAGTGATGTTTCAGAGCGGGTGAACTTACACGGTCGACGTTCCGGAGGATTAAAACAAACCTAATAGCTATGAGGCTGTAGCGCTTGTCTGTTCATGAACTTAGACTACAGACAGGGCGCCAGGAGTTCATCGAGGTTCATAGCCACTATTACTAAGCCAGAATTCACGATGATAAAAAACACGTGTAAAGCTCTTATCTTATCTTCGACTCATGTGGTGCGATGCGAAATGAACACATATCCTACTATCACCATCGACTTGGTAGGATGCGGTTTTACGCTTTATACTCTACGCTTTCAGCTCGACTGACCCATTAACAAGATCCTTGATCGAGTCACTATCAAAGATGTTCTTCAGGCCATACTCGATGCGATTTTGTTTCACCGCTTATTTGGAACAGTGAAGCCAACGACGAGGGAGGTGTTCGGTGTGACAATGGTGTGTACAACTCCTCGACCCGACTTAAGGCTAATGTGCCTACAGCCAGGTGTGTCAGACTCCGAGATGGGACAGCTTGTAGAGGAAAAGGTAGAATTATTTTGGAAGGGAATCGAGGAGGGGATGAGCAAACGGGGTCAGGTATTATTCGTACTGATTACTTTTAGTCTCGGTTTCCTTCTAAAATCCACATAGATCATAATAACTTTCTCTGAAAAACGTCCCAAGAAAAGCTGGTTCCAAGTCTACGTTGGCGAAGAAGATGTACCTTGGGAACAGTGGTGACTACTTGCTGAGGTCTTCTTGTTGATCCCTTTCCCCTTACTGCTTGGAATACAGGATAATCAATGCGGAAATCAAACAGCCACGCGACAGAGGTATATTCTTCACCCCACCTGTATTTCCCTTGTTCATTTTTTGTAGACCGACAAAAATTCGATGCTGCCCTTTCGAACACCTTGACCAAAGCCATCCACACAATGCTCACGCATACCTCGTCCGATCGTGGTCGCACCGCTGTTCCACTTATCACGGACGCCACAGGAATATCTCCGTTTCCTATCAGGATCGCCGTGAAGATTGGGGGAGTTGAGATTGGTTGAGGCAGTATGAACTAAGTGAGGCCTACGTTGTAGGATAAAATTGGCAGACTGCTTTATTCATTTGTGAGTGAGTTAAAATCACTTTTAGAGCGTTTTTCAAGCTAGTGTCACGTACCCAGGTATTACATTATTCAACTCCAAACTGGGTTCCCACTTTTAATATGATTTTCCTTTCTCTTCACAATGTATTAAGTTGAGATTGAACATACCTGGATTCCACAGACCAAATCACGAATCACGGTATTATTCCAGACCCTCAACACTGTAAAATTCTCCCCATTCACTGTACCGAAACGATTTGAATACAAGGACACACATCAAACACTCCGTACGGTTCTAGTCGAACATACTAAGATGACATCTTCGTTGGTTAGTCGTTGTCGTTGTCCGCGCCCTTCTGCTGGAATCCTCGGGGATTAGGAGAACTTCCAATTTCCAAAATCAGGCCACAGAACGTAGCCCCAATGAATATAAAAAACACACCATATCTGAAACTCGGCAAATACATAGTACTTACAGGTCCTTTCCCGCCGTTGCTTCAGCTGCATGGCACCATCGTCGCAAAGATCCAAACAGTATAATTAAATGCTCGTAGATCAAATCCACTAGTTCCAACTCCACCGGAGGTCAATTTGATGAAGTGCGTGTACGGGTACCGTATAGTTTATATGGTGTGGTTTTGGCTCTTACCACACTGCTTATCCTGAAAGTTACAACTAACCACGAAAGACAGGGGTAGACAAATGCCGCTGGTGATTTATCAAAGGAAAAGTAAAACGAACAGTAGATGCTTTTGGTTGCATACGCTTAGGATGTGTCGGGAGTAACTCGGGTGCGCAAGCGCAGATTTCTAATCGCGGGGTACATTCCAGTCGCGAAGTTCTTGATAGTTGCTATGAAACTTAGGATCGGATGCGATAGTATGTTTTCATTTCCGAAGACCGTTCAAAACTTTACCGAACCGGGTCGCTGGAATGAGCTCTGACCTCGAAGAAGTCGAAGAAGGATCATTGGATCTCGGATATTTGATAGGATTCTGAGGTTTGATACACGCGGCACATATGGCGTACTCCTGTCCTTGTTCCTTTCTGTGTAAGTCGAAGGGCGCTGGTGCTGATTGACCGACGTTACTCACATTTCTCGCTGTAGTTTAACTCGCGTTTTGACTGGAGAAAGTCCTTCGACGTCATCTCACTGGCAAGAATGTTGGTCCTTGTGGGTCATTAACGGGAGATCCGTTGCTCAGAATTTTCTAATACAGGATGTATGTTGCCACTTAAGTGAACGTTGCCTTAAAGTTTGATACCTCAAGCTTATTGGACGCCAATTCCCTGGCTCTGGACAGGTTCTCAGTCATGGTTCACTGTCTCCTCGCTACTTAATTAGGACAATCGCTTCTTTCTACTACATACTTACAATATATATTAACTGTATGTCTTATTCCTACACAAAACTTCTCCCGCTTCTTCTTCCAATGCGTGTCTTTTCGTAACAATTCCTTTCAATATTTTTTAATATCCCTTTTGGGCCTGAGAAATCATCGGAAACGCAAGCACGCTTTGGCCAGGACCTCAATTAATACCCTATCCTACTATCCGCCGGAGTTACGGCTTGTGGTATAACTCGAATTTGGGCGGTTTATGACCTGCGTATGATGAAAATTTGCAGGGTCCTAAATTCAACTAGGTTTTAACAGCATTAGCAATGGAGGACGAACCAATCAGGAACAAAGACTTGAACGGTTCATACACTGACTCGTTTTGGAGGGTTGCACGATGTAAATAAATAGTGAGTGGTAAACGGTCGGCGAAGACAATCTGTCTCCTTGACCTGACCCACCCCATCGTGCACGATCGTGAAGCTTCTCTAGGTTTACACAATGGAAAGGTTAGTGCGGCTCCTGCTCTATGTTTGACAAGTCCTACTCATTACAAGTCGGTGGCAAAGCGCTTATCATGATGTAGAGTCATCGTATTTGCCCGAATTCGGGATCGTCCGTTCCCTTTCGACCAGCCTGGACGAGTTTAGCTCTTACATTAACTGGTCAAACGCTCAAAGTTTCACTGACAATACCCTTGAGTATATGGATCATGCTCCCACTGGAACTGATATGCAGGACTATGTCTACTGCGAGCCTGGCGAAGCGGAATGCAGCAAAGAACAGTGGGAGAAAGAGAGAGTACAAAATATTGGTTCAGAAGCGGGAACTACCCACGCATCAATGGAACAGAGGGACCCTACTAAGGTCGGGTCTTCTGCGGGTCGAGCTGCCGCTGAGCGGCGACGCATTGTGCATCCCGCTGGAGGGAGAAACCCGTCGAGATTCCTTTGCACGATACCTGGCTGCGGGGCCCGATTTACAGCCAAACATAACTACAATTGTGAGTAGCCTTCCAGTCTCGCAATCCTATTATTGATTGACTCACTAGATCATGTCGACGCCCATAACAAGATCAAACGATTCCAGTGCGATGCCTGTACAAAACATTATCCATCCATGAATAATCTGAAGCGGCATTGGCGTACTTGCAAAGGTGTCAAGGGTGCCCGCTCTGTGTAGGGATACTTAAGTGCCGGCGATGCGCCGGCAGTTTCACACTGGTTTCGCATAGTAATGAGTTGAGCTGATGCAATTTATCTGGAAAAGTCTTTTTAAGGCGTCTTCTTGCTAGAACCGAAGAGACTATAACATACCGCCATCAGATAAGTGGAAAAAAAGCTCATGACGAAATAGGGTGTACAGACCGTGGACCAAAATTTCAAAGTTCAAACACCCTCAGGTACAATACAGAAGAAAAAAGATTCTGTTAGCACTGATGTCAACTCGACGACTCTCGTTTGGCCAATTTTGGCCATTGAAATTTTCTCTGGTTAAATATCGAGATCTTCAGTTTCGTTATTCAGTTTTTCGCCGTGAGGATTCAGGATTTCCAGAGTTGGTTCTACTAATATTCCGAATATGGAATCAATTACCCAACTACGATTTGAACAAATTAATATCTAGGAACTTGGAAGCAAAGATGGGGGATGAATACATCATCATGACCCAAAGGCATGCCAGCTGAATGTACGGAGGCTTTATTTTTCTACGTTCGGAGGAGTAGATTGGTTTGTCGGTATATTGGTCATCGTTGTGAGATTAGGTGTTGCCAGAGTGCCTGAGTGGGTATTGTTTAGAGTGTAACTGGCCACTACATCGGGTCTGGTTCCAGAAATCGTCGCTGATGGATAACGAGAAGCTGGATCCATCAACGTAAAGTGATGAGTCGCCATCGGCGGAAGAGGAAGGGGAGGAAGAATATACTTTGGAGTGTAAGCTGAAGCCTGAGGGGCGCGAGTATAGTTCGGTAATTGGGGGATGTCGGCAATTCCCCGACCTGCTTCGACACAAGGACGACAGAAACCTGAGAATCAGATGGGAGAAATAAGATACGTAAGCCAAACAAGTCGAGTACGAAATAGACACCCACGTCCACCAAGCATTAGAGGAACATCAGTCGCTTGACACGACCTACACTTAATTTCAGTCGCTGCAGGCTGAGATTGACTTTCTGATTTCGAGGTTGTGCGTTGTTTTCGTTTCTTCGGTGGCGGAGGAGCTGCGTGTGTAGAGGCAGCTGTGAGAGTAGAAGGAGTAGGAAGAGTAGAAGAATGACTTGATTGAGTCGGGCTATAGTTAGCAACGCTCCCTGCACCAGTGATCGCGGCAGCAAGATCCAGAGCCGCGTTCAATTCAGCAGCACTCCTTTTCCGTCGCGGTGGTTTTGCGTTTGTTTGGGTGTCGAGTGAAGATCTTTCTAGTTCCTGAGGCGTCTTTGTAACAGGCTTCCTAATACGCCTAGACTTGAGAAGCGAAGCCGGGGGCTTGAGAGCTTTCATGGGGTAAGGAGCTGACGCTGCCTATTTAGAAAATCAATATCCAGTTGGAATCGTGGGTGCGGTAGGAATGGACCCTTACGGCTTTGATGTGATCAAGTAGTAGTCCCTCTGGAAGACGATAGGCAATGTAGGTTTTTCGCGGCTGCTTGCCTTTCTGCAGCAAGATCAGAAGTCTGGAGATCAGAAAGAATGAAGATGAACGAACGAGTTTGTTCAAAGTCTTCCTATTTGCATTCATGATGTCTTCTCCACCTGCCCAGCGGTTCAAACTATCCCACAGAGATTCGGAAGCTCCGCGCAAAGACAACCTTAACATACGATATTTACTTGAGCTCTGCCCTTGTGATTCTTCTGTTATTTTCTGCATCGAGCTACTGTTCTGCAGTTGAGTATATGAGGTCACGACGATGTCTTCGGATCCTGATACACGCTCGCACACTGTGGTTCCGCGAGGAAAGATGAAGCGGTTAGAGGATGCCTCAAATTCAATAACAAGGTCAAATTCCTTGTTTGACTCTGGTGTGGCAGACGGTGCACTTGCATTCTGAGCGTTCAAACTACTATACTGCGACGCAGGTAAAGGATTAGCGGCCAACGACCGGATAGTGATACTCAGCATGTGCAGTTGATCTGGAGTTGCCTGCCCGGCATTGGCAAGCTGAAGAAGAGATGCCAAGATAGGGTTCGTCGCGGCAGCGGCATTAATTTGATCTATGAGAGCAGGAGTAGCCATGGTCGGTTCAAGAGCAGAAGGGGTGGTATTGGCGTAAGAAGTCGAATTCAGGCCCTGGTTTGAATGATATGTAGGGAGATAGATTGCTTCGTAGAACGTAGTATTTGAGAATATATGAGGACCAATCTGAACTTCACATTTTCCGCGAAGATGCAAACTGTGTGGCGGAGGCGATGAAGTATCTGATCCAGCCTTGAATCCCTTTTTGACCTTGCCGGAAAACTTTGGGAGCACGGAGTTGAGCCATCTCTCTCTTGCTATAAGGAGTTTGAGTACCATCTCAAGGAGGTGCTCTTGATTGCTCACAGCGTTGAAGGGAAAAGGCAAGAACATGACTGCGGCGAAAAAGAGTTTGGGTAAATACCAACACCGTAAATACTTACGCACCTTTCTGCAACACTCTGTAACACCTCCTCACCCTTCTTGGTCTCCCATCCTCTATCTGAGCCAGTTTCAAGTTGAATATCGGAGTTGCTCATGAAGGAACATTATATATTTATTTGAATGACAGCGTCTAAATATTTGTACTCAGATAAGACGTGTGCGCCTATCTTTATCCGCAACTTTCATGATCGCTGGTAATATTAATGAACAATGACCAGCCGCGTTCGTAAGTATTTGTCCATTATGGGGTATGTCCTTGTCATAATTTGGATTGTCAGAAAAAGGAGGGCCTGTTTTTAGGCCTTTAGCCCGCCAAAAATCGCGTCCTTCTGCGCCGACTCAGGGGGCAGTCCCTCGTCAACAGTCTGTGGTAGTAGAACAGGAACGGAGCAATTCCTCTTTACATTCTTCAACTGCTCCTGCTTCTTTACCAGGAAATGGAATCGCTGCTGCAGCTTCCATTTTTTCAGATGATTCTCAAGCACCAAAAGTAGTTGCTGTCCCGATTGTAGCGCCGTCTGCGTCGATGCCACTCCCAGCCCTAAATTCAGTCCCCTCCTTCTCGCCTTCTTCCTCTGCCTTCATTTCGCAGCATGGGGCTCCATTATCACTTCCTCCTCCACTTGCCCCTAGTATTCAATCAGTTATACCTACACCTTCCCAGCCACCTCTTCGACCTCAACCTACCCCAATGATACCTCTGATACAGTCCTCTAGCTATCTCCCACCACCAAGCAACGTTTTACACAACTCTGTCACCGAGAACGCATCCGCACTTCCTACTACACGCTCGGCACTCAATGTCGAAAGTCATGCTAAGACGTCCCAGAGGAGGGATGCCAATTCCGTTGTAGAGCATGTGGCGCAACACACAGACCCGAACGAAAATGGAGAAGATCCTTCCATTGAAAGTACTCCGAACGAGGCCACGAAGAAAAGGAAGCCGCGCTCTGCAAGAAATACTACAGCAGCTGATGAAGATGGCACTGCGGAACCTCGACCTGCTAAGCGAAGGAAACAAGCCTCAAAATCGAAAACGATCCGCAGCGATGACGTGAATGGGAACAACGTTCAAAAACCTCGTCGAAAAAGGAGTCGAAAAACTCGCTCCCCGTCACTACCGCCATTTGATCCTGACGCTGATCCAGGCGAAAACATAGATCCCACTGTCGTCACTATGGCTTTGCTCTGCAGCGATACCGGTCAAGGTCGCGTTAGCAGTAAAGCCCAAGAGGTTCTTAACAATCATGTAACATGGAAGGCATCCAACCGCGAGAGACGTGCCAGAATGAAGATTATGATGGAACGAAAGAAGTATGGACAACCAGAGGATGATGAAGATACACCTCCCGAGGCTCCCACGACATCCGATCCTCCGCCTGTCCTTCCAGCCGCAGAATCATCCCACTCTAGACAAACGTCTCCATTTCTTGATAATGCCGCCTCTACATCGACCCCTGCTGTTGCTGCTAACCTTGACCCGGATTCCTTCGACTATACGCAGAAGCTTGCCGCTAGTCGATTTAATGTGCAAGTGCGGATCGGACCCAACGGCGAAACTATCATTGACGAAGAATCATTGGTTGTAGATCGTGCGGGCGATACGGAGGACGACACAAGTGGTTATACGCATGTGATCGAGAGTGATAGATCCAAGTTCACCAATAGCAGTACATATGGGACGAAACTTCGCGGGACAAGGTGGAGCGCAGAAGAAACCGAACTGTTCTATGAGGTGAGAATGATTCGACTGATACGTCTTGATTCTCAAGGTTTCACATATCACAGGCACTTTCTCAATATGGCGAAAACTATGAGCTGATTTCGTATGTTATGCCTGGCCGAGATCGTAAATCTTGCAAGAACAAATTCAAAGCCGAAGACAAGAAAAATCCCGCACGTATCAATCATTGCCTGAATAACAGCATACCAGTTGGTACGTGTGCTCGGGTATGACCTCCTGAATTGTCAAATTTACACTGGATATACTAGACATAGAGACACTTTCTCGCATGACAGGTCGAGACTTTTCTGGTCCTACTCCGGAGATTACTCCGCCAAAACCTGTGGAACATGTAGCCCCAGCGGTCACTGCCCAAGGTGAGGCAGACCCATCCGAAGGCACTAGCATCCAAGATAGACATCGAGATCTTCCTTCGTCATCGAAATCCCGCAAACGCAGTCGTAGTCGTACCGCTGGACCGCCAGAGGAAGGCTTGATGGTCATCGGCGATCTAGATACATTCGTCGATCTTGACGCTGAATGATTCCGAGGAGTTTCGTAGTCATTTTGGGGATGTAATGAAGGTGTCGAAAATGACAGTCAATTTGATCTCTTGTCTACGATACAAGACTACGGCGAAAGCTATCAGAAGCTATCCATGTATGTTTCGTGTACAGCGTGTTTGATTTTATCATGTATGTTACTTCAGCTGTCAGCTGGCGAAATCCAAAATGTTTAATATTTCGATATTTAATAATGAGCGAATTGGTACTTTTGAAAAAGGAGTGTATTGAGCAGCAGTTATGACAAGCAAACTACAAGGAAGGAAAAAGTCAGATCATCAAATGCCTACCATACCAGTAGTAGCTCACCTAGTTCGATGCAAGAAGGTTGAGTTGAGTATGTAAAGGATGCCAAGTTCTCACTGCCGGGTCCGAGAAGCTCTGGTGGTTGGGAACAGTCGACGAGCAAAGGCAACAGCTTTATCCTGATGAGTGGAAGACCAAGTTGCACTTAAAGAAAACCCAGCCAGATATACAATCTGGACATACCATGACAATTTTCACAACATGTCCCCTTTGAGAAGAAGGAACATTCTCTGCCTGAAGGGTTTTCGACTCTGGGCTTGGTCCTGGCTCTGAAGTTGACTGTGCAAAAGTCACACTGTTATTGTTTGCGGTCTCATCAAAAATCCAGTCGGGAATGAGGAACTGTAGTGGAAGGTTTGTACATGTCAGTAGATTGTCGGAATTATACTGGACTAGTCTACCGAGGATTGAATTCCATAGACCAATACGCCATCGATTTCTTCTATGTCTTCTTCTTCATAGTCAACCAACTCATTCGAACGCTGTGGAGCGGGGATTTTAAGCATAGTGCTAGACTGTAGAGAGATTTAGATAAACGTACTCGACCGTCGCGGTAAGGATGATGTCTCACGGTGAAAACATGAGATGGGCGTAATTCAATAAATCCGGAGGATTGACGAATTCGATGACTATCTTCCAGCACTGCGCCGATGGTGGGGAATCGTGGCTCTCTGCGACTGAGTCTGGGACGGAACACAGGGGGCATAGCGACTGTGGCAGACAAGGTTGGACAAAGTGAACGGAAGGAAAAAGTAAGGGACGCTGATAGATGGAAAGAAAGTGCAATTCCGACGAAACCTAGACCCTTAACAGCAGGAATTGCTTTTTATATCTGTGGCGGAGAAAGCGGCGCATTCGCCATAGCCCATCGCTATTGGTCCTGAGTCAAAGTCGAGAAAATTACTCTGTGAGAAAGTGAAAGAAGCCCACGAAAAAGAAAAGGAGAACGCCTTGAAACGGATTTCAAAATGAATCATCCGGGATCTCAGTCGGATATTCATTTTCAACGCCAACCGCGGGAGCCACCCTGGTGCCACCATCAAGAACATTTATGGGAAACGCCCGGAAACGCAAGGAAACCCCAATGCATGTATGTAAGTAGCTATATAAGTAAAGTCTGAATAAAGATGATCAGCGCGTTACGTGACCGTGCTAACATCAAGAGACACAGCCATTGGGGACATCGGAGAAGAGAAGAGCAAAGGTAGACCCTGGTAGACCCTGTCATTTCGCGTTGCGGAAGGTTGCGGAGGGTCGCGGTTGCATAGGGTTGCGTATATACAATGTCATGGAACATTCCATGCAATGTAACCTTGATGCGACGTGTAGCTCACGTCATCATCACGATCCCGTGATCCCATTAACAGAGGTGCAGTATCCTAATTGATCATTGTTGCTCAGTAGATACTTCCTTATACAAACACACACTCACCAATGATGGTGTCGCATCTCTAAGCGTAGGTCGTTTTTCTACCTGGGTTCTCCTTCGAAGTTTTCAAGATCTCCAGTCCATGTCATACATAACGGCACAGAACTACAACATTATTTCAAAGTCTGTCTATGTAATGATAAGATCTAATCCAGGATAGATTCAACAAATACTCCATTCACATTAAGAGTCGATTCTATACACAAGTTTTCACCCCCAAACTCGCTGCCTGTCGGTTGATATTTGAGAAGATGCCACTGACTGCGAATATCTGTTTCGAACGAGCGGTTCTCACGGTTGATGGACTACGGCGGCTCGTGTGAGTCTCAACCCCTGAGCTCCGAGCTTCCACGAGGGACGACAAAGAATCAGCACGAGGTCGAGAAAATGGGTCAAAGCGGGGAAGGGGAGCAATATGCTTAGGACTGTTTTCGGTCGCGATAGCGGGGGGATATGTATTTCGAAATTGGGGTAGTTGGGGCACGGGAGGAGGAAGATCATCCAAAGCCGAGGTACGGTGACTCGAGGGAGGAGCATTCCTTCGACGGTTTTGAAGGTAGGGAAGAGATATCGAGTCTTTGACACGCGGGAATCTGAAACTGCGCATGCGAACTGGGAATGAACATCATGTAAGAACCACATGAAGTGACTGCAATGGAGTGAGTTCACCTCTTTCACTCGTGACTGGATGGCGGGGCTCTTGAAAGTTTGTCCCTACGTCGGTAGCCGCATTGGCTGAGGCTGGGCTCATCTTCAGAATCGGTATCAGTAACAAGTGATCAAGCAAAGTAGCAGGACCCACATCAGGGTCGGAAAGCGGGAGAACCTGGGGCTTTGCTATTGGGAAGGAACCACTATGCACGCTTTTGCTGTGGGTACTGCTTTCCAATGTGGCTTTCCTCATCCTAGCGCGTTCTTGAGCACGAAGAGCGTATTGGACGTCTCTTGCTACATCGTTCTCTGAATTAGGATTAGACCAGTAGTCGGGTGGACGATAACCCAAAACAAACCTTCATAGGGCCTCGAAGTAGTACGGTCAAACCGTCCTCTCGATGATTGGTGGATCGCCATCGTATACTCTGGGCTAAATTGGTGTTGAAGACTTGGGGCTGGAGGCCTTGTAGAACGCTTCGGTTTACTTGGTGTCCGAAAGCCTTGTAAGTTCGAAGCGTAGTGCGAATCCTGCACACAGAGGCTGGAGGCATAAGGAGGGAACGCAACGTTGGACATGATCCGAGGACAACGAAAGAGTGAGAGGTCAAGAGTGTAGTCGTTCGTCCTCTTTATTTATTTTATCTTATGGCCAAGAAAGCCATAGTAACATTGCCGAGTCGTACGCGAAAACAATGCCCAGATTCCGGAATCAGCCTTGCACAAAGGAAGTTGCCATATATAGTCATAAATCACCCTAAATAGGACGTCCACGTGCTGTCGTTCATTATGGTTCCCCAAAAACAGAGCACAAAGGAAGAACGATAAGATCCGCCAAAAGACTAAAGACCGTTGATCGACCTGGCTGTGATTGCAGAGCTTGATAAAGATGTTTGGTTTGACACTATGTAGACAGAACTCAGCTAATCATACCTATGTATGGGGCAATCTGAGTTATATGACAGAAAAGATAGGCTCAATTGTTCCGCGGTCAATGGTGATTGACCAACTCTCTGCATACAATGACTAACTGAAGCGAGGTAACCTGCGTCCACGCATTTTGCTCTTATTGATTAGCACTCGCACGAACATGAAGCTTGTTAGTGCAGAGAGCCCAAACCTAAGAACAGAAACATGAGCGAGACTATCGACACTTGACCAAGAAAACTCACCAAGTTATCACATAAGACAAATGTGCATTGCGCATGTCGACTGCGGCAGCTCGTCCAACTGGAATTCCTCTCGAAACACAGTAATCTGCATCTCCCGCATGACCCTCTGTAGAAAAAGCATCAGTATGAACGTTTAACGTCGTCCAGTAGCACATACGAAAAATCCTTTCCACAAACACGGGCTGAACGTTGGCTTCATCTCCACCTGCGTAAGCAGCCATGCCATCGACATCAGTCCAATACCATTTTCTCTCCTCGGGAAGGTTGTCTGGTGTGAAACTATTCCGTATTTGTGCGGTGCGTAGCATACCGAGAACTTCGACTTCGCCGTCCTCCTTCGTAAAGGAGAAGTCGTCTACATAGTCGTTGGAGACGAAGCCCCGATCCACCAAGATAGTTGTGCCGTTTTCGCGTATAAGGGGGGTTACAACATGAGCACCATGAACACCTTCACGGACACGGGGTGTTAAAAGCATTGTGTGCTCATGGTCCCACTTTCCACGTATGAGCACCTTTCTGAAGACAAATTCTGGGATGACAGAAAGACTGGAGTGCGATCAGGAAGGGGGCTGCAGAAGATGATGATAAGATACAGACTTTATTCGCCTTGGTAATGTCAGAGGGACAAGCTGAAGCTTTTCCTCGAGCTCATCAATTAGATTGACTTTCCACTTCAATCGTTGAATTTGCCATGTCCCAAGAGCGAAAGTAAAGACAGGTATGATGCCAAGAAGTACCATTGTCGGTGTTATGAAGCGCTCCTTGCGAGGTTTGTATATAGAGGGAACATTGGCTTTGTCGTGAAGAAGACGAAATGTAGTTTTTGGTGCTCTGAAGTGGAAAACATTTGAATGAATTGGCCGTGTTGAAAGGAAACGAATCATCGGTTGGCTAACTTCGCACGGGGAGTTTGTAATTAAAGGTGTTCACTGTTCACTGTTGTGAGGTGTTTCCTTCCTTGTAACCTGCAGCCATGTGTGTTTCTATGCCATGTAGTGTATTTCTGCTTTCTCTGACTATTGTGCAGGTACGGCAATAAGAAGAAGGGGGGTTTTGACATGGACGAGGAGATCCATTATCCGACACGACCAGTCGACAAAGACAAGGCGGAACATGAACTTGTCATAAATATCAAGAAGGCTACAAGTCCTGAGGAAACTGCGCCGAAGCAGAAGCACGTTCGAAGTTTGTCGCTGGCGGCTGCTTATCTTTGTATTTACTGACTAACTCGTCTAGAGTGTATCGTCTTTACATGGGATTATCATTCTTCCATATCTTTCTGGAGTGGTCTCCGAGTTCAACCAATACTTTCAGATGAAGTCCAGACGTTCAAGGCTCTCATCACAGTCCATAAGGTTTTGCAGGAGGGTCATCCTAATGTGCGTCATGCTGCGCTTGCTTTCTTCCAAATCCCTAATGATGTGTTTGTAGACTCTTAAAGAAGCCCACGGACAAACAGCGTGGCTAGAAACCTGCGCTCGTACTGTTGGTACCGATGGAATGAGGGGTGCGCCGTGTCGTTTTCCTTCATCGATTACTCCAATCTCATATCCGCACCAGGTTACGGTCCCTTGATCAGAACTTACGTCCAGTTCTTACTGGCTAAGCTTCGCTTCCATCGTTTACGGCCAGAATTCAATGGTCTTTTTGAGTACGAAGAGTATATCACGTTGAAAGGAATTGACGATCCCAATGAGGGGTACGCAGTAACATCCAACTTCTTACTTGAACGGACTAAAGTCTGTGCATAGTTACGAGACCATATCAGACCTGATGGGATTGCAAGACCAAATTGAATCTTTTCAAAAGATGGTCTTTTCGCATTTTAGGCATTCGACTAATAACGAATGCCGTATCTCGTCTTTGGTTCCTCTGGTGAAAGAAAGCTGGGGTATATACAGATTTATCACAAGCATGATGCGTGCGATGTACCGACGTACGTGTTTCTCTATGTCTATGTCCTTGCACGTCGCTGAAACCGAATTCCAGGTACCAACGATGTTGATGCACTGGAACCCCTTCGTCAACGTTATGCATCACAACATCACAGTCTCCGAAAGTTCTACTACGAATGCTCCAACCTGAAATATCTGACCGGCTTAATCAATGTGCCCAAGCTGGGTCAGGTAAGTTTATCTCCGTATTTCATGATAATTCTTAAATCGTAGTCATTCAGGATCCTCCAAACCTCATGGACACAGGCGACGCGCCAGATCTTCCCGCTCGCCCAAAAACTGTAGCTCCCAAATCTCCGTCACCTCCTCCTGCCCCTTCACCAGATGCCAACGCTATGAATGAGCAGGCACGTATGCTCAGGGAGTATGAAGAACATCAAGCTGCTTTACTCGCTGCCCGGGAAGCCGAGGAACGAAGAAGACAAGAACTAGATGCCCAGCAGCAACAGGAATTTGAACAGAGGCAGCGGGATCAGGCGGAGGCACAACGCCTAGCCCAAGAACAGCTTATGCTTCAACAACAACAAATGTACAACAACCAGGCTGCTCAACAGGTCGGTGAATTAGAACGCGAGCTTCTTGCGATGCGAGGCCAGTACGAGCGTGATCAAATCTTCTTAGAGCAATACGATCGTGTAAGCATGTTTGTGATTGGCCGAACAGCGTTTGTTGATACTCGTCAATCATAGAGGGTCAAAGCATTGGAGGCAGAACTTGCAGGAATTGGCACAAATATCAACTCCCAGATGGCTTCCAAAGACGATTTGATTAAACAACTACAAGACCAGGTGACACTATGGCGGAACAAGTACGAGGCGCTCGCGAAGCTCTACAGTCAGCTTCGTACGGAGCACCTCGACATGCTCTCAAAGTTCAAACAAATGCAACTGAAGGCCAACTCGGCGCAAGAGGCTGTCGATCGTATGGAGAGAATGGAAAGGGATCTGAAAGCGAAGAATCTCGAGCTTGCAGATATGCTTAGGGAGCGAGACCGTGCGCGCTTCGACGTCGACCGACAGAAATCTTCCCATAAAGAGGAGATGGATCGGTTGAGGCGCGAGTTGAATTTCGCGAATGAGCGTGCTGATGATGCCTCACGGTCCAAGAACTCTGAGGTGTCTTCTGTGTTGTCAAAATACAACCGTCAAATTTCAGAGTTGGAAGATTCCCTTCGCGTATGTTCCTGTGACTTCTCCCTCGTTGGTCCTGATTCCAGTACAATTCCCTCCATAGGTCAAACAAGCACAGATCGACGAGTATCTCTCGAAGTTGGATCAGGCTCACGACGACTTGGAACATTTGCGGGACGAGAAAGATCAAGAGATTGAGATTTTGAATGCTGGTATGGATGATACACTCAAAAAGCTTGACGAGGCACAGCAAGTATGTGAAGAATCTCATTCAAGGATTCACCTGTTGATTGTGATATAGAATCAAGGTTTGGTGGATGAGACTACCAATGCCCAGATCGACACTCTGATCTTGGACAACCGCAAGAAGTTGAACGACATAATCGGTAGGCACAGGTCTATGTCATATAATTGGCTCCCCGGTGTCTAATTCGTTTCGTCCAGACTCGATCCTACAGGCCTGTGTCCAGAAGGTCGATGAATCTATCTATGAGTTGGAATCAATGACTCAGGCCGGCAATTTGAACAGCACACCCGAGTACACTTTGTCTATGATCGAAAAGGCTATGAACAACGCCAACGAATTCTCCACGATCTATAATCTTTATCTCGGTGAAGAGGAAGGCGGCGAGCATGTGAATGTCATCAAATCAGCCAACGAGTTTGCCCAATCTTTAGCTGACGTTCTCATCAATACCAAAGGTGTCACTCGATTAGCCAGTGACGACGACGCATCTGACAAGCTTATTGGATTGGCTAAAACCTCCGGAGATATTGGTTTGCGTTTCTTCTTGAACCTTCAGTCGTACAAGGTCAACCTCCTAAAGCCAAACCAACGAAAAGATGTTGCGATGCGTGGTAACGGCGACATACGCAGTGCTCTCGTGAAGTTATCCGAGAATGTGGACAAGCTCATACCCAAGGGAGCTAAATCGGACGCACTTGCTCGTGCCAATGGAAACATCGGAGACATCGTGGAAAATGAGATGAACAGCGCTGCTCAGGCCATAGAAGCCGCTACCCAGCGACTGCAAGAGCTAATGGCCCGTCCTCGGGATACCAGCCGCTTCAGTGCTGTGGATCTCCAAGTCCATGATTCTATCTTGTCTGCCGCAATGGCCATCACGAATGCAATTGCCCGACTCATCAGGGCAGCCACTGAATCGCAGCAGGAGATCGTTGCGGAGGGCAAGGGTTCTAGTTCAACGCAGCAGTTCTATAAACGCAACAATCGTTGGACAGAAGGTCTCATTTCGGCCGCCAAGGCTGTTGCCTTCGCTACAAATTTGCTCATTGAAAGTGCCGATGGTGTTCTCTCTGGTACCCACTCTTTGGAGCAGCTCATCGTCGCGTCTAATGAGGTCGCTGCTGCCACTGCTCAACTCGTCGCTGCCTCCAGAGTCAAGGCTAACTTGATGTCCAAGACACAGGAGCGACTCGAGCTCGCCGCTAAGGCGGTCACAGAAGCTTGCAGAGCCCTGGTCAGGCAGGTTAAAGCTGTTGCAGCCAAACAGGCGGAGGATAATGATGTCAATTACTCCAATATGGCTGTCCTGGAATTCAAGAAACGTGAGATGGAACAACAAGTCGAGATACTCAAATTGGAGAAGGAGCTTGGTGCAGCACGACACAGACTGGGCGCAATGAGACGGGCAGGATATCACACAGACGAGACAGACTAGTAATTCGGACTTGAGGTTACAAGAACGTGTTGCGCAACATCTACATGTATGATACTACTTATATTGCAATAGTCAGGTAATTTGCTGGAAGAAAACATCAAATGAGGGTCAGTGGTTTGTGTACGATCCAAAGTGAGTCAAAAAGAATGCAAGCAAGGTAGCAAAAGCAAAGATACGTGGCAAAATCCTGGAAGTAGGTAGCAGAAAGTAAGTAAGTAGGCAGTAAGGTATATATATATATAGGTAGAGATGTGGGTGTGGCAAATAGGAGATAAGAATATAAAGAAAGACTTGCACATTCTCGAGAAAAATCCTAAAATTGTTCCTCATCCGCATCACTGCGAACTGTATCTAAAGATTCGCGAGCCAAATCCAAGAAGCTATCACCTCCGTGAAGTGGAATGGAAGGCGAAGACAACTGATTGGAAGCCAGGTCACCATCAATATCAAGAAAAGATGATTTACGAGTTAAAGGAGTGCGACGATTCAATTTGTCATTCGAGATCGTCTTATTGACCACTTTGGCCCTAGGAGGTGGTGAGAGCGCTTTAAGAGATGGTTCTGGGGCATTCGAGGCTGGCTGTGGCCGTCGAGACCGAGGTGGCGGAGGAAGGCTTACTAAGCCAGGCGTAGAGATGGTATTAGAGAGAGTTGGCGAAGATACAGACTGACCTGTAGATGGACGGGGAAGCCGCGGTGTGACGACCATACCTCCACTACCCATTGAATTACTCCTGATAGGATGCGGCTGAGGATTCAATAACCCATGTGAACGTATAGAGCTCATCAGACTGGGTAGTGGAGAGGTACTGTCTGATTCTGAAGCAACGGTTGACGAGGAAACGATTGACATTCCTCTGGACCGTGACAACGAGAGTGATTCCCGTACGTCTGCTTCAAGCTTTAGCATTTCTGCTGGAGACATGATCTGTTGTGGAGTGTAGTCCATTGTGGAAGCACGAGGGCTGCTGGGGGTTGCGTCCGCGCCACCTTCATCCCAGAAAGACGAATGACTAGAGGGCTTTGTAGAGATGGGCGAGATAGGCGTCGATTTCTCTCGGTCAAGACTGAAAACAGACCGATGATCATCCTCGCCCCATGTTTCCTGCGAAGTCGAGGGTCTTCGCGTACTGGAACCGGAGAATAACCTCTTCCTACTTGGCGTCGGAGGACCATTCATACTACCTCTCTTAGGCTCTGGCCCATCTAAAGGTGGTACTGCGGAACCAGATGAATGGTGTTTCAGAGAAGGCATCTGGGGCAGCGGTATTCGGGGATGATGAAATGAGCGCTGTTTACGCGGTCCCTTCTCTGGCATAGGCGGCGGGGTGGACACCGACGTCGCGCTGGAAGAGGCCATCTTTGAAAGCGACTGGTGAGAGACTGCCTTTTTGAGTGTGCGAGATTTCTGAATTGTATCTTCTACAGGCCGGAGTTCGCGTTCTCTTGGCCTAGAACGAGGGATGTAGTGCTGATTTACCATGCCGGCGTCTCTTTCGGACTTGAAAGACGTGGTAGAAGACGATGCAGAGTTCGAGAATCTCAAGGGGTCGACATCCTCATCGTCGGTTACATCAACAGGAACGGGAGGGGGAGGCAAACGATGGCTAGGTGGTGCGCTTATAGGGAGACCCATTCTTTGGAGGGAAGGTTGGCGAATAACGACACGGGGCGATACCGGAGGAGGAGATGATGGAGACGACAGAGAGAAAGTGGCCGAGTTGGAAGCAGAACGGTCATCTTGTAGGAAATTTGGTAAACGATATATAGCAGCAGCGTCAGTCATTCCCCGCGCACGCATGGGCGGTCGTGGTGCGGAGAAGATTTCAGGATGGCTGAGCCTATTCTTGTCGGTCAATGTCACAGATGAATTAGATTTAATCATCCCAGGAGGAAATTCATCAAGCTTCGAACGATTTGTTCTTTGACCTAAATCTCCCAATGATTTCCTGTGTTTTTTGCGAATAAGTCAACAGTATCCTTGCGTTCCTACGTGGTGAAATTTACATACTTTGGGGATAGCTTCTTGGGAGGTTTTTCAGCAATAAAGTAGAGCGATGATGGGGGACTCAAAGAAGCCATGTCGTCGGGAGAGAAGGAGTGGGAAGAAGAAGAAGCGTAAGAGACCCTGCTGGCAGCGACCGGTACGTCGTCCAACTTTTTCGTAATGTATTCAGGGACGACGGAACTGCCCGAGTATGCTGACAGTCGATTGGGGTCTATTGGTGAATGGGGAACAGCAATACCGCTACGAGCGGCGAATGGATCGATATCAGAAAGGGTAAGCAGAGAATGGCGGTTGGACGCTGAATCGCGCTGGCCGTCCGAGGGGGTCCTAGGTTCGATGGAGTCTACCCTAGATCTTGTGGAGGACACGGATTTGGACGGAGGCCTGTTGGTGTATTTTGGCGAAAGCTCTGGAGAGTATAGCGGTTCGAGTTCGTGATGGGAAGGAAATGAGGTGGCCGGAGGATCCTCAATCGTCAGGGAAGGATGCTTTTTCGTCTTCAGACCAAAAGCTGAAGCCAACGTATTGAATTTGGTGTTATCGTTCCGTTTACTGGAGGAAGGTCGACCGGCTTTCTCCTGGGGAAAGGAAGAAGGCTCTCGTGTTGAGCCTTTAGATGATAAGGACCACCAATTCCGCGAAGAGTCTGAACGAGATGGTAGAGCAGAAGACATGGAACAGAGAACGACAAAATGAGAGGGCGAGGTTACAGTACAGACAGACAGTTGGATAATTCACAAAGAACTGCGGCACAAGCCAAACGGTCAGCAACATAAGTCACTGTAAGTTTGACATGGAGGTGGAAAGAAAATCTGTTCAGTTCCCGGTTACCACGCTTCCAAATAACACCCACGAATCATAAATCCGGATCACTCCAAGTTTTCGATACTTGCAGTATGTATGTCATGATAGAAATTTTACGATTCTTATAGGCTTTTTTACTTCTTTCCGGAACCGACTTTCCCCTAAGCACAGAAGAGAGAAGCTCAAGCTTTCAGAGTTACGTTTCTCCGAAACTAGGAACAGGGAAGCAAATGTCGCGAGTGGAGCACCATTATCTGTCCATGCTGTGCAAGTATGTATCAATCAATTGAAGTGCCAAGCGCTATGGAAGTTGGGCCTTTGGTTTTATGGCTCTCCGTTTGACGCTAAAAAAAGCCAGTAAGGAAATTCAAAACTTCGCGAAAATGACCAGCTTATTATGCATGAAATCGAATGTTTACTCAAAAACTGGACCCATGTGATGAATATACGTGTATTTTGTCAGTAATCGACTCTCTCTACCTTCACCGAAGACTACGGGAACATCTAAACGCTGTGTATATCTATGTCTATGAGCAATGTATTTTTTCGATAGCTATAATTAATAGTGGATGACTGTGCCTCCTCACAGATCCTGCAGCTCTAGCTATCCTGAACTCCAATTTCAGACGGTGTTCCCGATTTTGGATCTCCCATCTCGAGGTCTTTTTCAAGTGTTTTGGAATCCGGATGATGTTTTGCCTTTCGGGCTTTCAATGCAGCTAATCCTTCTTCCTTGAGTTTTTCTTCATCGCCTCGCAGAAGTTCCTTGTGTTTAACCATCGTGAAGCTGACCACGGTCGCCAGAGCTCCGAGAGAGGCATTGAGGAAAAAAAGGTTGCGGAAACCTTTTGTGTATCCTTGTGTAAGGATTAATGAAGCCACAGTCGAAGAAAGTTCGATATCCGCAGGGTGTGCGAGTAAGCTTGGATTGTCAACGATGACTGAAATCTTCGAAGCAGATAATCCAAGAGATATCATCGTGGATCTCATTGTGTTATTACTAGAAGTTCAAATGTTATCCGATATGAACAAAATTCGAGATAGTGAAAGAAAAAATGAAACATACACTAGCGAAGATGCTATCGAAAGCGAGAATGCGCCACCGAGCATACGGATGAACTGGTATCAGGTCAGTGCTCAACTCAAACGATATTGAAACAAGAGGATAAAATTTCACGTTTCGGAACGCCGTCACAACAGACATATCCTTCCTTGCCACGCTTGCTTGAACAGCTACCGTAGTGGTTTGCATGGTCTATGTGCAATCCAAACGGATTGATTAGAAAGGAAATTGATTAAATTGCATAGTCCAAGCATTGGACATCGGAAGCTCACCATGCCGCTCCCTATTCCTGCAAGAAGCATGAGCACGACCATCGTGGCCTTTGCAGTATGGCCCGTAAAGATCGAGATACATCCACAGGCAATGGTTAATATGCCAAAGCCTGAGTACACAATAGCCTATTCATAAATCAGAAAGAAAAAGATCAATGTTTTGGAATGCAAGTGTACCCGATATCGGCCAGTTCGACTAATAGTCATGCCCTGCGAAGAAAGATAAACAATGTTAACTTACTGGAATGCCAAGATTACTCACAGCAATCCAGCTAGAGCTCATTTGACCAATTAGCAGAGGAATCAGGAATAAGCCTGACGTCCGAATTAGTGCAATTACTCTAAAGACAATGCGAGACTCCATTACCTGCGTGTATTGGCGAATATGCCAAAACAACTTGGAAAAATTGCGGTATGTAATAAAGAGCGGAGAAAAACACAAAACCGCTAAATGAGAAGTTTAGGCGAACTATAACGATGATAAGTATTCCACTTACTTGACAAACATAGCGATGAAAACTCCGCATACGGTTGAGTGTTTGAAGATGTACACTTTAATTTCAATGAGCATACCCTCGGAGGTACGATGTTTGTCATGGCCAGTACGCACTAGGTACAATAGGCAGACGTGCACCTTTCCATTCCCAAAGACAAAATATGAAGACAACTAAAAATCCGCAAAATAATGGGGCAAGGACAATAGGTGATACCCACGGGAAGGTAACGCCACCCTGAAATTTTGGCTTCAATAAGATGAAATAGATGATTGACACTTGCATACCCAGATAAGAGGAAGCATGATGAGGGTACATCCTATGAGAGTCAACAAGGCCCCGAGATAATCCACGGCCAGTAGTTTCCTAAGAGAGATTTGAACAAATAAGGGGACGAAAGCGTAGTTCGTACTTGCGCATGTCTCCGTGAACAGGCTTCAATGGAAGAACCATTACAACGACAACGGTTGCGAGCAGGGAGAGCGGTAAGGTGATCCAGAAACACCACTTGTATTTAGATTGAGAATGACTAGTAGACTAGAGAGTCAAACACACGACTTACCCGCCAGCTGACCTTTTGAGCCAGGACACCTCCTATTACAGGTCCAACTGTATAGCCAAGTGCAACAACGCCTCCGATGATGCCCTGATATTTCCCTCTGTATACATAGTTGAGACACGATATAAGCAACCTCATATAATTGACAGCATGTGACAAGTTGAAAATACTTACCTTTCGCGCAATGTAATGATATCAGAGATAATGATTTGCATCATCCCTATTATACCGCCTCCTCCGGCGCCAGCCACAGCTCGAAACACGATGATCTGGATGATACTTTTGGAGAAACCAGCAATCAAATTACCGATCATGTACAGAGACATCGCGATACACATAGCGCTCTTGCGACCAAAGATATCACTGAAGCGTCCGTAAAGAGGTTGGAATGCGGTGGATGTCATTAGATAGGCAGAGGGAACCCAGGAGATGATAGATCCAGCGTTAAAAGCTGCAGCTACTGTGGAAAGGGCTGTTGCGACAATCACAGAATCTAACGCCGATACTACTACACAGAGTGCCAGTGCCATGAAAACGGAAACAACTTGCTTAAAGGGCAATAGATTCGTCTGGTCCGTAAGTTGAACCACGCTTTGAGATGGGGTCTTCTCATTCTTTGTTGCAGTCTCGGATTCCAGAACGGGGCCCTCAGGATCTGGGGAGGACTCCCTGGCGGGGGATTGAGCAAGGGTAACACTAGCCATTGTCTTACAGTGCGAATCGTAAGAGCCAACCCGTGAGTGCAGTGGGTGAATGGGGCATATAAATACTTTTCATCGGCCAGAGCGTGCCGATGCAACCTCCGAATCGCTTCCGATAATAGTTCAGCGCAGGTTCAACCTGGGTTCAACGTAATCATCCTCGATATTGTGCATCATGGTGATGAATTGAAAGGAAATAGCTTGTGGTGGAGGGCGTTGTAGTAGTGATCGAATAGAAGGAAGAAGAGGTGGGTCAAGGGCGAAGTCTTGACTACTTACTAGTCGTATTTCTCGCTGCTAAATTTAGTACGGGCAAGTACGACTGAGTCTGTTCCATCACCGACTAACATATCTTATTTGAAAGAAAGCTGAAGCGAATTATAATATATTCCTCCTTCTTACCAAGTACAGGAGGTTGGATGAAATATTTCCATTTTCCATAGTGGTCTGGGTCATGCAGCTAACTGGCTCTGAGATCAGATCACTGCTGGTCGTATGCAATACAGCCTAGTACTATGGTTCACAGGGTACTTCCGATTTCTTGAATATTGCGAATAACGTCTTAAATTTTTGAGTAAATAAAAATCTGAGTAGACAGTCTTATTTAGAATCATGTTAAGCTTGTCTTTTGTCTTACATGTTAAAGCAGATAATGCATAAACAGAGCGTCGGACCATGACCGAGGAAAAACAGGGTACTTCCACATCTTGGGTCACACTGAGTCACATCAATGCCGCTGCTCGGCACTCTGGCACACTTGGCCATTTGATGCTGGGTTGAGGCAGAACTTGTGTTGATCACGCTTTTGGAGAGTGTCAGAGGTTTGCCGAGGCTACGGCATGAAGCTGGAATCAAATATTGTCACGTCGCATACCCTCTTCACTTTATCTGCTTGTCGAATCTCTACAACATATTGGATTGCTTTTAAATTTGCTATGCTAGCTGATGAGAACCTCTACTTAATGCCCATGTCATTTTTACAGTTATCTACCAGCTCTTTGTACGGTTCCTGAGGCTTCAATCTAAAGTCACGCTTGTATATTACAGTATTTTGGTCTTGTACATATGCATCCCCTGAATACAATCTATTTCATATAGTACAGTATGTCTATAGAGAACCTAGAAAGTACTACATAAAAAGTCTGAGAGCATTTACCGACCTAAAACGTTCAAAATATGAGATTTTCGAAAATGCGGAAGTACCCTGTTTACGGAAGTACCCTGTGAACCATAGTACAGCGTGGCTTAGTGTGAGACCCGGATATCCTCCTTTCACTGCCGCCGGATAATTTCTGGTGCATTCCTCTCGCGTAAATCGCTGGTCGTGCGCTTAGAAGGCCTTTCTAGGCCAGCAGTTCCGTCGCGGTCTACGGAGTGTCAAGCTGGTGTGAAGTGAACGGGTGACTACAGGCACAATACTCTACAAGTCCTACCCAGATTCTATTAGGGATATCGACAAAGATGAACACATACCATTGAACCCGTTCAATGAGAGTGCCATTGGAAGGACAGCGAACAACACAGGGTGCAAATTATCATAAGTTTTTGTGGCTTATGAGAAACTTACGGTGAATTAACATAAAATGGCTAAAGCATAAGATTGTCTACTTATCTTGTTGTTTATGATGAACTTATGCAAATAATTTTCCTTTTATGGAAATTTTATTCCATAAGTTCTACGTAATACTTTCCATAAGTGACAAATCTTATCTTATCGGAAATTTACATCAATTTTCCGAAAGTCTTCAGTAAGTGGCAGCAACTTATGGAGATTTGCACCCTGTGCAAAGAACCGAATGATCACAGTAGTTTTTTTCTTTATGTAGCCAAGGCATTGAGAACGCTGTTCAAATAAACAGGTAGACGAGTAAAGGTCCGGGGATAAGGTAGAGGGAATCTTCGTACTTACTATTGGTTTGGTATCACCGGTATCCTCAGGTCTTTGAAGGACACCGGCCACATAACAAGTTGAACATGACTGTGTAGCGCGAGACACAAAAACTGTTCGGCACCGTGACGTTCAATCTTTGTCCAAGAATCAGTACACATAAACTAAAAACCCAGGCTTACCTTCCGTTGTATTCCAATGGCCCTCAACCCTCTTCGATTCTTGGTACAGGTTTGAACAGGGGGCGGGCAGCGGAGTTTTCCGTGAAATCAACTGGTGCAGACCCCCCGTGTGAACTTTGAGTTGCCGACAGCGGCTAGCATCGGCTGTCTTGATCCCATTGATCTGTGCAGTGTGCACTGTCGACGACACCTTTGTTCTCCTTGTTTTCCTTCGTATCAATATATTCTTCCTCAAATCATTATTCTCTCTTTGCTATAATAATGGGCCATGAACAAGCACCTACAAGACATGCATCTGTAGCAAGCAATGTCAATAATGGGCTTGCTATCTATTATCTATATAATGTTCCACCATTCAGAACAAAATACCCTGTGATACTTATACAAAGAGGAGATAGGCAGGTACATACAGCAGAGTACCAAATTCAAATCAGAGTCCTTATTGCTTACAGTCTTTAGAGGTTCATGTTGGGTTCATTGCACCCTGATCGCACCAACGCCCCGAAGTCCTGATGCCATGTTGCCGTGGCTGGCAAGTCAAAGTTCGCACGGGGGGGTCTGCAACCAGTTGATTTCACGGAAAACTCCGCTGCCAGCCCCCTGGGTTTGAATGGTTTGCGCGCAGATAGCAAACCTATACAAGAAATGATTTATTATCCACTATAAATCTAACGAAATATATAAGTTCTGTCACTGATTATGTATATACATTATTGAATACTTGGATACGGCTTTGGTTGACCCCCCTTCAATCAACCTAATTCAGCCCACATATCTTCAGCATCTCGAGTCTCAAGGCTATGTGCTGCGAGGGGCATTTCTGATAAGGGCTCGCGTTGCTGCCGAGTAGGCTGATCAGCATCAAAAACAACAGGATTGCGTACGAGGGGCCGTGCGAGTTCAGTATCGTCTTCGTCGTCACTTTCAATGTCAATGTCAAGATTTGTGTAACCCGCCCGCCTAGCAGCGTTAATATCAATGGGTCTGGGTCGAGAGAAGATAGATTGACCGGATCTATGATTTGTCAGTCCACTGAGGAAATATGATACAAGTGATATACGTACTGTCTCATGACGGCTGCAAGACGGCTGAATTGTAGAACATTTCGAGCGACAAGGAGTAGAGTATCCAATATTTCCTCTTCTTTGCTGGTGGAACCACATTTCGCAAATGCCAGGACAAGCAATGTTAGCGCGCAGAAAATGGTTAAAACCAAGTCTACAATGTTGAACGGAGACTTCCAGAATTGCTGTAAAGAGAAATTAACCAACTTTGATAAGGAAGAGAATATATGAGACACACCCGACCAAAGGCCACAAACCGTATGCCCACTTCCAATATCATTGCCGTGTTGATTATAATTTCGAGAATATAGAACGCGAGGCCAGGGCAGTCGTCGGTGATACTTAGAACAATTGTCGTGATAGAAAGAGCAGCCATAGCGAGGTATAGAATGATGTACGTCCGCGAGTGTACGAAGCGATTGGCAACGCCTTTGGTTATTTCTTGCCGCGTCAGGGCATAGATAGAACGGGTTGCGCTAGACATTCCAAGTCAATTTTCCTTGAGGCCAGTGATGAGAAGGCATCTCTCACGTGGGAGTCGGTGGTTCTTCGTGAGCATTGCGGTTCAGAGGGTCTGTTTCGCCGGTTTCAAGGTCGTCTCTGAAGTTTGGTTGGGACATGGAACGACGAGCATGTGGAAAGGAAAGAGCACGTGCTCACTGCCAACTTTGATGACTCAGCTGTGTAGCCTTTGCTTCCCGTCACAGCTATTGTTCTAATACAACTTACTGTTCCTCCGCCGCCTGGTCACCAAACAATTTTCTAGCACGTACCACTCCGAAGTATCTTTAAAATGGGTGGTGGAGACTTAAACATGAAGAAGTCGTGGCACCCGCTGCTCCTGAAGAATCAGGAGCGAGTGTGGTTGGAGGAAAAGAAGGCTGTGAGTATCAATTACTTTCCATCCTTGCATGTTGGTTAATTTGTCATCTTCAGCTCGAGGAAAAGAAGAAACTTGATCAGCTTAGGAAGGAGAAAGAAGAAGAGCGTCAGCTGCAGGAACTTCAACGTCTACAAGAAGAGAAGACCGGGAAGAAGAGAGCAGAGAAGTTAGAATGGATGTATACAACACCTGCCACTGGAAGCACACAGAACTCGAACGACTTGGAAGACTATCTTCTTGGTAAGAAGAGGGTTGACAAGATTCTGACTGCTGATGAGAATGCCAAGGTATGTGCTCATCGTGCGTCAATACTTGCTTGTCTAACCGATAACCTCTATAGCTCGGTGCATCCCATAAGAATTTTATTGCTGTACAGAATGCCAATAATGTTCGGGATATCGCTTCCAAGATCCGCGAGGACCCGCTTCTTGCTATTAAACAGCAGGAACAGGCATCGTACGAGGCGTTGATGGCTAATCCTCTTCGACTACGAGAGATGCAGATGCGAAATGGTATTGTACCCAAGAAGGACAAGAAGGAGCGCAAAAGGGAGAAGGAAGAAAAACGGCGACTGAAAGAGGAGAAGAAACAGAGAAAACTTCAAGATCGGTACTCGCGCTCGCCTAGTCCATTGAACGACCGGTACGACAGCCGTGATCGTCATGACCGCCGTTACAACCAACGCCGCTCTCCCAGCCCATATAGACGCTCGTCATCCCCTTACTCCCGCAGCAATCGAAGGAACGATCGTGACCACGAGCCCTCCATTCGCAGACGCCAGAGTCGAAGTCCTATCTCCCGGCAAGGACGTGATGACGACAGGCATCCTCGTAGCAGAAGCTCGTCCACAACCCCTTTGAGCGACAATGCTCGAGGCCGAGACAATTACTCGTATGATCGACCTGGAGAGTCGAGCTCTAGAGGGAGAGCAATATCTCCTCGGCGTGGCAAGCGATCTCGAAGCCCGAGTCTTACACGGGAGTCTCGATACGAGTCATACAATCACAAACGGCCTCGAAGAAGTCCTAGTCCTCGTACTGCGCCGAGTACCCGTGCAGACGATGACCGAGCTGCACGACTTGCAGCTATGGCCCTCAGTGCTGAAGCGACTAAGATTGAGCGCCAAGAACGACTGAAAAAGTTATTGGAAAAAGAAAAGGCTGATATGGCGGCCGAGGAGGCTACACGCTCGAAATCAAAAGGTATGGGTGGGTTCCTCAGTCATGAGTCGAAGAAGGTCTTTGGGGGATCTGGTGGGTTGGAGGATAGGATCCGCAGAGGTAGGGGAGGTATGGTCATTGATGCTGAGTGATTCCACAATACAGTCATGTACACTGGCACATTCATTAAGTGTAATAATAGGTCGGTATGTAGTAAGATAAGTAGTCCCAGATTTCAAAGCACCCGTATTGTAGGAATATATCAAAGAGCAGTCCCTTAGAAAACATCAAGGAAATTCAGAAATCCGAATCTGAACTGGAAGAAGAGTACGCGGAAGAAGAGTAGGAACCATCTCCGTCCAATGAACTGCTACCCCCGACAAGCCTCGAAGCACATAGCAATGGCGGCGTGCAGAGGACACTGAGGGTCGACTCGTTCTGAAGCAGTTTCGACAGGGGTGTAGACGATAGTTTAGGTGTCACTTCGCCAATGCTTTGAGTGAGTGTCATCCGTGGGTAACGAGACGGGTTGGGAGGACACTGGACCTGCTGCTTGAAAATTATGAGAAACTAGGCGAAGGAGGAATGAAGACACACTGAGAGATCAGGGCTAATGGTAGTTCTTTCGTCCCCTTTGACTTCTACCGTGCCCATTGTTCCAACTCGAGATACAGCAGACAAACACTCAAACTTCCAGTAGAAATCGAAGGAATCCTGTTTGTTGGCTTCTCCTTTGATCTGAGCGACTCTTGGATATACCAGTCCATCCTGTAGTATATGAGATTAGGTTCTAGACGCATATAGACACACATCTCACGATACGGTGGCGGTCTGAGGAGGGTTTTGCGAGCTCATTGCTGAAACGGACGTGGCGATCATTGGACATAGCGATGGAAGGCATTTGAGTGAAGAGACAGTAGGTGTAGTTTAGATGTGAGTAGAGTAGAAAACGACAATGAAAACGGGGATAGTATCTGAGATGGTGGATGTAAAGAAACAAGTGTGAAATATGCGTGTCATGATGCATGAAGAGTCTTCAGACATTTTCATTGGCAGATCGACTTTGATTCCTTTGATTTATCAGGATAGACAATGTTCAAGTTAATAAGTAGGCACAAACTTGTTTGTTTCCATAACGCCTGTATACACTGTAACTTGTCATTGTCCAATGTCCAGGGTAGCACATCGTACAGTGACGCGTAGCACGTGCTGTGTCATATCTATAAAAGTGCGCGTTCCCGAAATCATCCAAGTTTTCTTTTTTGAACTCTTGAACCTCCAAGAAGCTTTTAAATGCCTCCTCGTCGCGCCCCAAGTCAAGGATCTGCTGCTCCCTCGCGGCCCACAAGTCCCGATGATCTCGATGATGTGACTTCAAAATGTTCCTTCAATTTGGCAGGCAGCCGGATTGATTTTTCGATGAACAGGGCCCAGGCTTTGATACGGTTGACGAGCTTCAGCAACACGTACGTATCTTCAAACCAGAGCCTATACCTCTAGCCCTTAATACGAGCTCGTTCGCCTTTATCAATCAGGGTATCAACATGCAAGATATCCTCAAGCTCAAAGTCGGTTCACTCTCTATTTGAATGTCTTTCGCTCATGCCCCTCGTAGGCTGCAGCAATCAATACTGTCTCCGGGGTGACCATGACCACACGGCGACAATTGCTTAAAATCAAGGTTTGCGCTGTGTGCTTATATGCGCTGAGTCCTGGCTTACATCGACGTTAGGGAATGTCAGAGGCAAAAGTCGAAAAAATCAAAGTAAACTCAACTAGTGCTGAATGTCTGCTTATCTGGCTTATATTTGTGTGGTGTAGGAAGCCGCAAATAAGATTCTCGTTCGTGGCAAACTTTAACGACCTGTAATAAATATTGTCCTCACAATCTGTCCTCACGATCACCGTAGGGCTCATCGTTTTCTACTGGCGTAGAGGTTCAAGATAAAAGGAAGCGTGTGTTGGTTATCAGTACGGGGAGTAAATCTGTCGATGCTATTCTCGGAGGTATGCGTGACCATTGTGTTTTATTTCGCACTTACCGACCCAATATTTTCAGGCGGCATCATGTCCCAATCGATTTCCGAAGGTGTTTCTTGATAGTATGTCTTCTGTGCGCACTTTTCAAACCACTGTGGCAGTCTATGGCGAATTTCGCACCGGAAAGACCCAGTTGGCACATACGATGAGCGTAGCAGCCCAACTTCCTCCTGACCTCGGTGGTGCATCTGGAAAGGTTGCTTATATTGACACTGAAGGTAACTGTATCCATTTCTTAAATACCACTTCGCCTACTGATTTTCTTCCCAGGAACCTTCAGACCAGACCGTATCAAAGCGATCGCCGACAGGTTTGGAGTCGACGGCAATATGGCCTTAGAAAATATCCTTTATGGTATAGGAATAACACATTAGAAAACGCGAGGTTCTAACATGAACGACTTTTTTTAGCCCGTGCTTTTAACAGTGAACACCAGGTATCCTTGTCACCGTTTTATTGACTATGGAGCTCACACTTGCGATAGATGGAGTTGATCAACGAATGCTCACTTCGCTTCGCGGAAGACAAGGATTTTCGCCTACTTATTGTTGACAGCATTATGGCCCTTTTTCGTGTCGACTATAGTGGAAGAGGAGAGCTTTCAGAACGACAGCAAAAGGTGAGCAATTCAATCAACATCCACTTTGGAAATGATTGATGGTTTTGCAGCTTGCGCAAGTCAGTTTTTTGAGCATTGAAAGTTCATGTTTTTTTGATCAATGAAGCTCAATTGCCATCCCAAACATAGATGCTTTCGAAATTGACCAAACTTTCTGAGGAATACAATGTTTGACTCGAGCGAAATATCTTCTTGGTCTCGCTGTGCTCATGCATTTTTCTGGGCAGATTTGTGTTCTTCTCACTAATCAAGTACAATGTACAAGGAAAATTTCCTGCTTACGTTCTGCTTCACAACTGATGCACTTCTCTGCGCTGTTTCAGCCGATCCCGGGGCCACCATGACATTCGTAGCCGGTGGTGCACTCAAGCCGATCGGTGGCCATATCCTTTCCCATGCCTCTGCAACTAGGATGTTCCTTCGAAAAGGTTAGCTGAAAAATCCTGAATCCAGGAAGGTCGAGGGTCCGAGTCCTCATATTCAACTTACCACTTGTAGGTCGTGCTGAAGAACGTGTCGCAAAATTGGTTGATAGTCCCGATCGTCCAGAAAGCGAGGCCTCGTACAAATTGGATGAAGGCGGCTGGGCCGATGTCTGAATACCTGAACTCTTCCATCTTTTCGCTTGCATGACAACGGGTTCCAGGTTTCATTTCTGCGGTTTGCTCTCTTCAAGTTCTTCAACACTTCTCCTCAACTGCTTTCATTATGCTATCACCACTACTAGTACTACTGTTGCTGTACCGTATATAAAAGGACAGGACAATTGTCTGTAATTGTATCGCTACACGTAACATCATTCAACAACACCTGTTAGCATACAGCCTATGTGAGCATATAATAATATATGCATTGCATAGTAGTCTCCAGCAATCACAACAATAGTTACTAGTCACCAACGACTCACTCGGAATCAATGTTGAACAAATCCCAAGTAGAGGCAAGGCCCTCACGAACCCTCCAACGTACACCATCGCCTAACCAATTCCGTACACGTCTGACATCCTCTGAATTACCTATCTTTGTACCTTCACTTTGTTTCATCTCTTGTTCATTCTTCTCCCGAAATTCTGCCTCGATAGTCTTACTAGCCTCCCGTAGAATTCCAGTACCCTCACTAGCACACTTGCCTGAAGTTTCACCCTCCCCATCATCACCTTCACTCAAAACATCCACATTTCCATCTCCCCAAAGTGCCGACACACTCCATCCGATAACCATCATCCCAGGAGGTCTTTGCGCCCCAACCTCCGCACTCTCCATTGCGTGCTCAATGTCTTCCAGAGTAGATTCTACCACTCTCTGGTCAGGCATCGAAGCACGTTCGATTATAGCTATCGGGACGTAAGGAGGGTAATCAGCATCTTTCCCTGAGCCGATTAAGGTTTTGACGACGCTTCTTAGTCTAGCGACACCCATAAGCACGACCACCGTTCGAGAACGTTCGTATTTAGGCATGTCGAGCATCTTACCGCCCTTACCGACGGGTGTTGTGATCAGGAAGGATGTGGAAGCGCCACGTTGGGTACAGGGTATGTCGAACATTGTCGGAGCAGCTAGAGCAGAGGAGACTCCAGGGATTACGAGTGTGGGTGGTAACGGAGGATGGTCTACGGCAGGAGTGGTGGTAGAAGGAGACCGAGGGGGTGGGTTGCGGAAGTATAGAACTTCCTCACCGAAACGTCCGTATATTGCTGGATCGCCTTGTTTTAACTAAAAGAAAGGAAGATTAGCGTCGCAAAGTCTATTTTCATTGTAAACGATCAATACTTACTCTGACAACACATCTTCCCTTCCTGGCTTCTCTCAAGGCTCTCTCCATCATCTCCTGCTGAGCCCTATCTGCATTCCCTGGAAATTTCTTCGCAATCACTACCTCAACCCTGCTCGGTATCAGCGCCAAGACTGCAGCGGGAACGAGCTTGTCCGCTAATACAATATCAGCAAGTTCGGTGAGAGCACGATGGGCTGCGATGGTGAGGAGGGAAGGGTGGCCGGGACCGGATCCAATAAGTAGGATTTGTCCGGGTTTAATGGTGTTGGGTGGTGATGGGAATATTGAATGTATCGAGGTTTGAGGAGGGAGTGGTACAGAAAATGGTGGTAATTCCGACTTCGTAGTTGCCATGCAACTCGAACGAGTCTCTATCGGAGTTACGGAAGGATCTACCTCTGCTTTTGTTTCTGTTTCTGCACCCTCGTCCTCCAGGTACCCCTTCATGTCTTTTTCTGTCATGGCAGCAAGTTTTTCAAGTGGCCAATATTCACTAATCTGGGCAACCCATTTCATTCGTCGGCGTGTTCGGTCAGCGGTTGTTTCACCATCTGGGCTAAAACCGTTCTCTTGAATGAAAACCGTCCGACCTGGACGCTGGGGTATAGGTGAATTTGGCGTGGGGGCTGTATCAGTGTCTGCACAAGGATCGAGTTCTTCGGGATCTTCCGTCGTTGAAGGGCCTGAAAACCCAAAGATAGAAGGGAACATTTGTTTTGCGTCCCTGTCCCTCTCCTTTGCCAATGCTCTCATCTTTCCTACATTCCCGACAGCCTTGCCAACATCTCTCGGTAATCGAGTCACAATCTCACGCTTGATACGTCCAGCGAGGCGACATCCTTGACCGTTTGTAGTAATTGCTATCTGGAGTGCTCCCCCGTTAGTGGGGAGGTGTGCAGATGAAGAGCCTCCTGAGATTACTGGGAGATCCGGGAATCGATATGTAGTAGCGAACGAAAAGTCGCATAAGTCAGGATAATCTGTCGTGTTGACGTTAATATTCCGGGAATGGCAAAGTGTGTGAATGGAGAGAGCGGATGCTCGGGATCGACGGGTTGTGGTAGAGAGTAACGTATCTGTGATACAAAGGAATTTCGGGGAGACTGAAGGCGGGAGGCCGGAAAAATATTTGTCTAGAGCGAATGTATCCACAAGATCCGGGTTCACGAGTTCTGTATCGTGTGTAATGTCGGAAAATTGGTCTAGATCAACCCAGCTAACCTGCCCGTGGTTTACTCTCCATCTGAGTTCTTCGCAAACGTTTTCTAAGTTACCCTTTCCGAGGATAACAACGGAAGCGTTGGCTTCGATTGCGGCAAAAGCACGTTGTGCGGCTAGAGGTCCAGAACCAAGTATGAAAAAGGGTGCTGGTTGAGAGTACGGTGATGGTCTGAAAGAGAAGGACAAAAGCAGTGACGCTCCGGGTTGAGGGACAGAAAATCCTCCAGTTGTCGGGTTAGAAGACGAAGGGGTAGGTGGACTCATGATTCTCGAATTATTTAATGTCGAAAGGGAAGGATTTCCTCCGTTTACAAGTGGAGATGGATATCTGGAGTCGATAATTGAGGAATGATTCAAACTGCACAAAAAAATGACATACCTTCTCTGGGAAATTGACTGTAAGTAAAGAAGCCATTTCTAGGCCTCCAGCAATGCAATTAACCATGATTCCGCCGAAGACAGCAACTGCACCGCGATGAAGGTGTAATTATGAGCAATCGGGTGTTCTACGTGATCATCGGGTGCCAAACGGTCCGGATTTTTAACTTCTTCGTCGTTCTCGCAAATCGCATTATAATCTTTCGCTGCAACGCTTATACAGCAATGGACTCGCAGCAAGTTCAAAATGATGTCAGCCCGTCTGTGCAAGACTGCTGAAGGTAAATTCCACTGGATTGCCGTGCGTCTTTTATGTTTTCTACTTCGGATCTCCTTCAATTCTGTTTGTGTGGTCTTCTTGCAAGCCCCCACACAGAAATCAATCTGGATTGGTGCAAGCGCGCCGACATGCCGAACCAACCGAACGCCTTTCCATCTTTTTATGTTGACCAACTCAAACGTTTTGTCCCGAATCGGGGTGAATTGTTCCCTGGCCGGGAACGTCCAATACCTGAACCAACTATCGTTGATGGCCATGAGGAATTTGGTATTGAACGCATCCTGGACTCCAGACGCCGCGGTCGTGGTTGGCAATTCCTTGTTCGTTGGGTGGACCAGGCACCTTCGGAAGATCGTTGGCTCCCTTATAGTGCCCTACATGATTGTGAAGCGCTGGATGACTGGGTCCGTAACGGTGGTGACGGTCCCCCTCAACTTCTGAATTCCGTAGAATTAGACTAACTTAGTGAATACTGATATAATTTTTTTTTTTAAGCAGCCCATTTTTGGTTTTGGTTGGGTAGGGGTGTAAACATACTGTTTACTACGGACATGCATACAGTCACACATCGTGACAGATCACACTATATATTCAGTACCAGCTCTGAGACCAGGACTCACCGCTTTCCCTCATCTATTTACATAGAGTACTCTCCTGTATCTTAGCTCTCTCGCCTTACCTCTTCTCTCGCCTCTACCGCCGTATGCTGGCTCTTCTTCCCATCTCTCTCCCGGACCATATCATCAGAATCTACGCATAAAGGAATCTGGAGATTGCGGAACCCATTTGCCCTTGTCTCCTTTAAGTTCTGTACATGTACCAAACATGTTCGGTGCTGTTTCGCGTAAAACTCATACCTTGAGCTTGTGTGATTGTTAAATTTCCATCTGCGCATCGTCAAGGGTCCTCCAACACAATGCTTTCCGATAAATTGGACGTTATCATAGTCTCCTCGAGGCAGACCCACGCAAAACATTACCTTGTGGATCATCTTGTTGTATATTCACCCCGTAGACTTCAGCCGTATCTCGCAATTTATCAATTTCTGTTCGCCACCACCTACTTTTGCCACTATCTAACGTCCCGACCATCTTATTTTTCATGGCTGTGGTGCGAGCAGTCAACCAAGCTATTCTGGCTTGCGATTCTCGGTGGTCCAGGACACGCCGTATTCACGGTAAGAACTCCAGACTCTCACAGAAGGTTTCATTAACGAGCTTATATTAGCCCAGTGCAACTCTGTGCATCCGCATCTTCAAAGCCTCTAGTTTTCGGTCAGAAGAGATGTGTCCGTTCATCGGACGCTAGTCGTTATGAGATCGTGGTAAACTTTTGGATGGAGCCTTTTAGATTGCGACTCCGAACAGAATAGTGTTAGATCCACTTGGTGTGTTCGTCTTTCTGAGTGGCACTGCGCGCTTAGTGAATCCTCTGGTAAGTTAGTCGAAGTATACTTTGTCAAAGAGCTGTCTTCGATGCATCGGGGCCGCCCCGAAGCCACCGAATGTCAAGAGATTCGAGGCCTTCATTTCCGTTCCAACATACTGGTCATCAATTTCCTATATTTGTGTGGCTTCTGCTGCCTGCTGGGATGACCTTGCGGCGCGGCTAACGACATGATGCTCATCGCAGATATTCAAATATCAGAGTCATCGATACTTCGCGCCACAAAGACCTGAATACCTCAATGTTTATTACATGTAGAGGTGGATCAAAATTCCTGTATTTACATACGTAGCGCTTGACTGTTTGAGGGAAGTGCGCGAGGGTGAGGTGCAAAAAGCTGCAAAAAGTAGGCGCGAAGCTGCGCGAAGTTCGGGACGAACAAGCCGACTGGTGGGAGAATTCAAATTTCAACCAAACAGCCTCGAGGCGTAATTCCTATATAGGGATGCCATAAACGCGGTCCATTTTTGTTGAATAGCACCCATCACGACGCGACTTTTCCCTCCTCCTTTCATCATGCCATTTCTTTAAAATCCCAGAGTCTTTTTCCGTACCGAAATCCCCAGTACCCTCCTACCTTTTCTGTACTTCTACCGGGCTGCACCACCGTTTTCCGACCCTTGAACAAATTGCAACGACAAAAAAAACGCTCTGATACGACACCTTTGATGTAAGTCAAAATCTGTGTGGATACATGCACAATCAATGACCAGGAGCAGTTCAATCATAATCTAATACTGCACAACCAGTAATGGATGATCAACCATATACGACGCCCGACGAAGACCCTTTCAGTGTACGGCCCTTACTTCAGCCTCGCCGGAGACGTTCAAGTATGCTCGATAAATGGATCCAAGAACAGCAAAAGCTTCCCAGCTCTCCGCAATCCACTCCTCGTGCCAGCTGCAACACACTTGGTCCTCGCGGTAATCCATACTTGGCTTATCCTGGTCTTGGAATACCGCAAGAAAGCCGCAGCCGTTCTGGCTCTGTGATAACATTGGGTAGCTATGACCTTGTAGATGACGAAGATATCCCACAAGGCTCGATTCCTGAGGTAATATTGCAACTGTTTCACTTATTTTGATCGTTCATGTTCGAGACTGACTTTTTATCACTAGATCCCTCTATCACCATCAACACCAACATCCACAGCTCACAAAGGCTTTTTAGGGACACCTACATCTTTTCGCAGTTTGCACAACCCTTTCCGTTCTCAATCACCCGCGCGTTCTTCGACACCTACAGCTGAAACAGCTCCCAGGACTCCTTCTCGGAAACCATTTATACCGCTCAACTCTCGCCTTGGCCAGGGCTCAGAACGAAGCAAACCCAAACAGCATAACAGATCCTCAAGCCTTTCGATACTCAACAACCCTCCTCTTTCTCCCTCTACCTCTTCCCATATGCCTGAACCTTCACCCACACCCTCCAAGTGGCGCCCGAGTGTGCTAGGATATTTCTCTTCGTCCGCTACCTCTCAGGTATCATTTATTCCCTCCGAAACCCTTTACACACCTTCTCGCCCAAGCGTATCATCAAATTCCACCGTCACGACCACGACCAGCATCACATCTGCCACCGCCACCGCGAAGAATAATGACGCACCTGTCACAACTGCCAGGCTTCCTCTGAACAGTGGCGTTGCATCTTTTCGGCTGCCACGACGTTCTCATGCAGATATGTTGCATGTTCAAAGTTCCAACTCCGTGGAAAACAATGTACCCAACTCCTCATACGCTCGTCCTTCCAAGGGCGGCAGTACACGAATACCCTTGGCTCCCAAATCCACTGTACGAATAGCAAACTCCAACGTCAATCCAATACACGATGATGACGAGGAGAGGTCTCTTGCTCCGGTGCATGTCGCGAAACATAACGCGAAACCGGAGATTGTATTTGTTGCATCCAGCAAGACAAACACATTGTCGAAGATGTCTTTCGCCGCTCTATCTTCCAAAAACAACAAGAAAAAGCGGCTTATCATTAGCGGTATTGCGTCGAATGATGTTCGGAAGTTTGAGGGTGTGAAGAACTGGTGTGAGGCAAGTCAAAAAAGCTAGGATTCTGCTGCTGGTTTCATTCTTACCCGTATATCAGAGCTTCGGAGAAGTTTCGCACATCATAAGGATGCCAAATAATGATTTACATGTCCACTTCCGTAGCGCAGATGTCGCCGACACGGTACGTGTCTGATGTTCTTCACGTAGTCCTTCATATTCTTAGCGTGTTCAAACACAGGTTTGTCGTCTTCGTGCCAGGGTTTACATCGTAGGCTGCGGTAGCGTAGGCGTATCATGGACTACTGGCAACACTAAGCGATAAGCATTACCCTTTGCGATTGGTTCTCCTTTTGATCCTTCCTTCTCCATCTCGTGTTCTTCATGCAACAAGGTAAGAAAACTATGTGTGTTGTGCACTTCAATGACCGATTGACCTCCTTCCCTAACAGCTTTCAGCATTGTATAACAAGCAAAGCCCGGTTACCCTGCAAGCTACTTTACTGGTCACCTTTATTCATTGTATATCATCACGACTTTTGCGCTGGACTTTCACGAACTATCATCCATGCCATCTATACCTATCATCACCGTGTACACGGCCTCAAGTACCGGAATCATGCCCGTACGTTGTCGGTAATCTTTGTACCTCTCTATACACCACCGACCTTCCCTCTAGAAATTATGCCCCGTCTCCATACGCTACTGCTATGTTGCCAGTCTTTCTCAGGACTACTCTGCTCTCAGCAAGCAAATGATCCATTTCTAGCATACCCTCATCTCATACAGCATACCCTCTTTTGTACATATATCATCCCCCTCCTTTACGTTGTTTATACTCTTTATCTTATGTATCAGCTTCTACATACACCCTCATACACCTCAGTGGTTATACAGACTGTATTAATGAGAGAAATTGCCAGATACACGCGAGGATATGCGTTAAACCTGTTGTAGAGAAAATCTGATAGGGGCTGGGGCCGAAAATTTGTTAAAAACTGATCAGATTATCAGACTCAGTCTGTATTGTGCGAAAAAGTTCAGATACGACGGTCCTCACACTAGCTATCTCATGACCTCTGATAATTAGGCATACTCCAGCCAGAATGGGGAAAATGGATTCAAGTTAGCACAGTCGGGGTTGATTTGAACGCACCTAGCGCAGGCCGCCAAATCAAAAGAACGAAGAAACCAAAATCAGCCGCAACGGACCCGGGTCCGGGAGAACAAAGTTTAGGAGAGGAACAAAATGCGGAACACAAGCTTGAGGTGCGTTCAGAAAGTAGAAGTAGGCCCCCGCGCCGCCGTCTGATGAATCATGATCATATTCTATCGAAAATTGATCGTAATTTATCTAGCTCCTGCGGACAGTCAGTTTCAAATAAGTACCATGGACCGGTCAATAATGTTGGTCGTCATTTCGCTTCCTCTTCTTACCCACTACAACCCATGTGTGATTCTAAGGAAAGTGGATCCTCTGTTCAATGTCAATGTATCCCTTTGGTCATCGTGGAAGGTTTTCTGGGACGTACTGGGTCGAGAATCTGGGGCGACTTCGAAAGACATCTCAACCAAGAATGCTATCAGTGTAAACGAAGAGTCATTTTTGCACCGTAAGTGAGCAATGCGAATTCCTGGATTCGGGGATTGAAAGGTTTTGGAAGTGTTGGGCCGGTTAGTTCATTGCACGATCGTGCTTGTGAGCTGTATTACTCTCTCGTTGGAGGTACCGGTGAGTATATCTTGTTATATTCATCGCTTCAATGCTGATCACCCGTGCCTCTAGTCGATTATGGTGAAGAACACAGTATTGCTCACGGACATTCGCGGCATGGCCGTACTCATTCCCAAGGGCTATATCCTCAATGGTCACTTGAAAACCCTCTACATCTTCTTGGGCACTCAATGGCGAGTCTATGTCTGACCAACTCGTGCAGTTTTAATCATTTGGTGCAGGGAGGACCTACAATAGTGAAACTTCAATATCTTATGAAGCAAGGACATTTTGGTTCGCGCGCGCATCCTGATTGGATACGCTCAATCAACACCAGTCAGTGGCTGTACCTTTCTACTCTTGTATCATACTCATGCTATACGATATAGTATCTTCTCCGTTTAGAGGTACACAAATTGTGTATACTCTGGGCGAGCGTGTAGACGCTGCGCCCAGAGTTCGACCATTATCCCCGGGTTCTTTACTTTCTAAAGCTGTTCACGCGATTTCATACCTTTCCCCCATCTTACCTACACTGTTGGATCTCCATACTGAATCGCGTCGCATGTCATACCACGACATCAGTATACTTTGCTTATTGAAGCAGCTCTGGAAGTCGGATTGGGCTGAGAGCCAAGATGCCGCCCCCTTTGACGTGACGTTCGAATCCGCAGACAAACGAGAAGCAAATCTAGAGGGTCAGCCCTATCCTCGAACATTTTATCGGAGTTGTGCGACTTATTTGGTAGGTCAAGCGGATAATCACGTTTTCCTTGCGTTAAATATAGATAAGACAGAGAAATGCGAGGAAGATAGGAATTTACACACAGTCCATTTCAAGTTACTGTCGTTCCCACTGATTTCTCCACTCTCGCTTTTGGCGCGGGCAGTCGGCTCCTTCGACTTTTCGACCATTCGACCGGTTCCGTCGTTTTTGGAAGAACGCGGCTTATCTCCAATTGATACCGAGCAAGATTTGTTCGCCACTGACTTTCAAAAGACCCTCCCTGAAGAGTATTGGGCAAACGACGGTGTGGTACCGTTGTTCTCGCAATGGCATCCGGCTTCTTGCAGGTGTGTGTGGTACATAACTTTTCATGTAATCAGTGATTCATCTCATGACAGTTCAACTCGTTGCCAGCATGGAGAAACAAAATCACCCGCGCCTGGCATCTGGTACGTAGAACAGTGGGACAATACATCACATTCATCACTGGTGCCCCTGTGGGTGGCGTCAGATTGCCAAAAGCAGTATTGGTTGAAATTGGGACGTTGGTTGCGAGCCATTGAGTCACAAAATGAATATAATATCGTTACTAGTACAAGTTGAAAATGCTATTTTTGTGTTCCTAGAATTGTCTGTACTGCTCTAGAGAGAAAGTGTGCGTGTTCGAGGAGGTAGAGGAGTGTAGAGGAGTATAGATGGGAACGTTTTAGAGTTGGGGATTAACGAAATCAACGATAAAGGATAACATACATCAAAATCGAAAGCGAAAGTAAAAAGAAAACGAAAAAACAATGATGATTAGAAGAAAGAGAATGTCATGTGCGGAAGCTTCAACAAGGAAGCTTCAACAAGGAAAGTGGGTAAATTAGTTTATGGATTTTACAACGAACCGCCCGCGGAGGAAGACGTAACACACATATATGCGGGAAATGATACTTATGACGACGAAGATGAACAGGATCAAAATGTAAGTGAAAATTCAAGAGATAGGAATTATTCCGACGCCTTGATGGGCCTCGGGCCAATGTGTCCAATCTTCCGAAACCTGCCTATTGCTGTTCAATCGTCCATCTACATGAGTAGGGTTGGTGACAGCTGCACCGGATCCTCGCCCTCGAGTGCCATTATTGCGTTTAGCATGGAAATTGTCCCGACGACCTTGACGTTTGTGTCCATTTCCTTGTCCCATTCCACTATGAAACCCTTCGCGAAACGGCGGTCCAATCATTGGCATGGCAAACGAAGGAGGAAAGCCTTGAGCATGATGTGCTTGGGAGTTCATTGATTGACCAGGTGTTATCCACCCTGAAGGTTGCCCGAGTGGACCCATACGAGAAGGGAACTGATTGGGACCATGCCCAAACATCGGCGGACCCGGTGGGACCCAGGCTTGGATTGGTCCACTGGGTGGAACAGGAATTGGAGAAGGGACTGTAGCAGGGACCGTGACAGTAACGCCTACAGGTGGTGAATTACTCTGGCTAGGGTTATTGGTCATATATTGATCTATGATTGCCCTTGGATAAACAGGAATCAGGGTGCCTGCTTCATCCCGGAAGAATCCGGCAGGAACCACCGGCGCTTGGTCTTGGCCTTGCGGAGACGATGAGTCTGCGACTTGAGGAAATCCATGGTAAGGAATGTACTAGAAGGACAAAATGAGAAAATCCAAAATCTGAGATCAAGTAAGGGAACATTACCCCGTAGTTAGCACTGGCACTCCATGGTACTTGAGGCATCAAAGGGGGGCAAGATGTGGGCCCACTAGCATCTGATCCAGAAGACCCAGAATACCGCGGAGGGTGAGGGTTAGGTGGAACCGCATATATCGGCGGATAGAAAGCCATTGGATAATGTGCATGGGGAGGATATTGTTGCATCCAAGGACCCGGTGCATAGAAGGCAGGGAAGGGATAAGGCATCCCTGGGCCTCCCTCCAAGGTGAAGGAATTGCCGACTGAAGGAGTAGCAACCGAATCAGGCAAATGGTTCTCCACATCATACCATTCTCGATAAGGTTCGGGCTCCTGCATCTGAGGGGTAGGAAGTTCCACGTCTGACTTGTGAGACGGGCCAACAGCGTTGGGTTCAGCATTTTTAGTAGTTTCAGAAGCTGGTTCGAAAGGCGATGGCTGTGGACAAGATGTCTCGATGACCTCTGTTACAGATTTTCCAAGGCTGGCATCTACAGACTTGTCTCTTTTGGATTCACTCTGATGACTTCTGAGGAATTGGTGTCCGTGATGTAGCGGATAGCGTCCTCGACCTCTGACAACTCGGAAAGGACGAGAGGGATTGCAGTCCCGGAGCTGCACTCTGATGGGCCGACCTTCAACCAGATGATTATGCTATACAAAATACGACGTGAGCTACTATAAAACGCAGTCAATAGTCAAAATACTCACCAACTCGGCAATTGCGCGCGCAGGACCTTCAGTGTTAGTGAAGGTTACAAACGCAAACGCAGCCTTGCCACTACCTGGATTAAGTGACATGAATGTAGACGAACAGCGGAATCGAGAGGTATGACTCACTTGGGCGGATAACTTTCACAGTCTCGAGGCCGCCAAATCTTTTGAACAGACGATAGACTTTCCCTTCGTCCCAAGCCCCCGCACCACGCATTTCTAATCCACCAACAAATAGTGTAGTTGGATCAAGGACTTGTTCGTCCGAGACCCCCTCTGTCCTGTATGAGAATTCATCGTCTGTCTCTTTTAGATAGAGAGTCGGGCGCTCGTCATTGAAGCTGGTAGGTGTGGGAGGAAATAATGAGCCAGGGGTCTTGGGCGTCACAGGAGAACGAGCCAATGCTGGGGTCAGTTGTAGCTCTAGCTCTTGACTAGTAGAATCGGGGATCGAAGTAGAAATTGATACGCTGCGATAGTCAGACCTCAGATGATGAACATTACAAAGCATCTTTGGGGAAGCCCCGGGAGGTGTTGTGCCGAGAGTCGACCTGAAGAGCGAAACAAAACAATACATCATTAGTTCATCGAATCCGTCTCGAGATATCTTGACTTACTCATCAACGAAGCCTCGTTCGGTTTTTTCTTTCTCAAATTCGGCTGAGTACTCCTTCTCAATCCAGACGCCGCCGCCGAAATTAGAGTGAAAGTGCGTCTTGTGATCAGCGAGGGGCGGAAAGTCTGTTTCGGGGCACACTGCGCCTTGATTGCAGTCGGGTTCATCTTGAGGGATCAGAATCGTATCAGGATGTACAGATTGGGGTTGAGGAACAATCTTCCAGTTATTCGAGTCGGTTGTGTTTGGACGGGGAGCAAGGCCCCGCGGAGAGTGAACAGAGGAATGACCCGTGCCCAAAACAGAGCGTACTCGCGGGAAGGTCGGGTACGGTTGATGGAGTATCTCTCGCTCAGGCGCGACGTGTGCCCAAGTAACAGTCAAATGAGGAACTCGGCGAAGAGCCTTAAAAATCGAAGAAGATGAGAAAGGAATGATACGACATAGAAGCAAAAGGAATGACTCACCATGAACACGCTCATGCAGTCATCGCGTTGAGTCCATTTCACGTCGAAGCAACCCTGATCCATATGGGATTGGCGAGGTGCATCGTGCGGAGCCGGATAGGAAGACAGATCTTCATCATCAATACCATCATTGCCTGGCAAATGGAAGAGCAATCAATGACCACGTTATGTCCCGACGAAAGAATCTTGCCTGGTGTTTTCAACAACAGGAAATGTTCCAAGGGTCCAAAAAAACCACAGATGGCTTTGAGGGTCTGAAATGAGATTCAAGGTCAAAAAGGACTTAAGACCACGCGACTTCAAGAACACTGATATCGATCGAACTAGTAGCAGTACCTAACTCCGACCTGACGATTCTACTCTACAATTTGAACACAAACAACTCACAGCTGCATCGCAAAACACAGGCGCTTGAAAGAAGCTCATTTCATGTGTGGAAGCTGAGATCCCTTCAGCTTGTGTTTCCATATGAATAGCTTCATCGTTGTAGAAGATTGCGGCCGATCTTAAGATCAAAATGATGGTGAGTGAAGAGTATACGACTAGAAGAATTCTAGGCTAACGAACTTTGAACTTTTGAATTTGTTGATCCTCATAGCGGTAGGAAGAGTGAGCTCGACAATGCTCTCAGCCGAGGTATTTTCATTCGTAGAGATGACTTTCTGGGTTGGTGTACTGTTGATTATTAGATATGATTTATGCGCTCAGTGACATTGACTTTACCGATAGGATATTAACAGTGAACGATAGGCTCTGGCGGGCTCGAACCGCAGGATTCGGCCAAAGAAAGGCTTCGGGGGAGAAGTCTGGAGTGTCTGGATTAGTCTGGTGGCGGAATCGGCATCCTGAAATAGAAAATGTTTGACTCGCTACGCATATACTTAGAGAAAGGCTTACCTCGCACTGAACGAAAGCACATACACCGCCCTTGGAGTCGCGGATGACCTTGACGGATTTAACTTGGGCAAATTCGGAAAGGTGCCGAGACAGCATGGCGCTCAGTTCCTTGTGGTCAACATTGATGGGAAGGCTGGAAAGAAGAAGAAAGTGAGCATCGCTACGATGAGGATAATGTACTACTGATGATTTACCTCCCAACAAAGACGCTGGCGTCGTGGGATGTTTTTTCAACTTTCTCAACGAGAGGCGACTCTACAGGATTTGACAACTGTCCAACATTCTCCGTGGCGGCTGCGCTGGACTTCGGAGAAGCAAGAGGCGGGGACGAAAGAGGAAGAGAATCAAAACGAGTGCCCCAGGTGCGTGCAGAAAACTTGGAAGGCATAATAGTTAGAAACTGTTAATATTTTCTAGATGAAGAAAAGGAAGATGGTGGGAGAGAGAAAACGCTTCAGATTTAAAGACAGAAGACCCTTGACGAGTTCAACTTTGGACCAACTTGATTGCTTGGCCGAAATCCGGCGCAATGAATTTAGATCTTGTTCAGAAATCATTTGAACCAAATTCGGAAAACAGATAATCAATGTAAAATCCGGCTTGTCTCCGCCACAGCTTGGTTCGTCGCCAAATTTTACACGTTTCTCGATGCCCGACGCGGTCAAATTGACAGTTAACGACGATCCCATATTTTTCTGCCCACTACTAGGTTTCTGTCATGCCAAAAGAAGCCTCTCAGATCCTGACCTTGTCCGGTTATCAGGGTATTTTCAGCCAGCTTTTTGAACTTTCCGCGGCTTACACAACGGTTTTCTAGTTTTTTTTGGCCCTATGTCGAAAGACGGACTATTGCAGAAGTAAAGGAGCTTCCATTCCAATCTTCCGTACCTTGAGATTTGTTGTCCAGAACACACGTTTTATGATAGATCTACCGTTAAAATTTGAGCCGTTGTCAAGTTGGTGTGACCCACAGCTAGAATTGGCAACTGATTTTCCCGAACCTTGCTTCCCAATCACGAGGGCGTCGATACGAGAACTTCTATAAGTGTCGGACCCGGGATCGCCAGTTCGCTTTCCGGGCTGGCATAAATCTGCTCCAGATATCATCCCATATCTTGCGCTCACTGCCAGCATTTTCAGTGCTGAAGCCGTTGTTATTTCGCATTTTTTGGTTGACATTGTTTAACGGCATCCTAAAGCACCAACATGGGACACACCTACCCACAATGGACCTGTATTAGTATAAGCTTTTTCCTGGTAAAACAGGTACATTTATCTATAGAAGATCCAATGTCAGATCAAGACTTCATATCTCATCAAACTCAGAAGCGTACAGATGCGGTTCAATTCTCGGAAAATGAAGAAATTGGAGCCAACGGGAGAAGGGTCGTGGAGTTTTGGGCTTTGTAGAAAAGAGATACTTTGTCTTTTTTCTCAAAGGAAGGAAAATGAATAATATCGGTATCGGTGGAAAAAACGGTTGTGTGCCGGCAAAATTTGCCGGCAGGCATAAGCAGCTCAGTTCCCCCCACTGGCACCTTGACTTTCCCAACTGCATCCCTTGACTTCTTTCTGACACCATGTCTGATGATGAGTACGGAGGTGGAGGCAGGGATGACTTTGATTATGGCGGGCCCAGGTATCCTCTTTCCCATTATACACAGAATCAGCGAATAGTCACCTTTGAACATCAGTTTTGCGGAAGAACCGTTTGTTCGTCCCTACGCCATACATCTCGTAATATCGTTGTTGCTCAATTGATTCATTCGCTCCGAAAATTACTGTAGGACGATACCTATGACTTGCTTACGGCGGAGAACGAAGGCGCTGCTGAAGATGGTGCGGCAGAAGGAGAAGCACAGGTGAACGGAGTCAATGGCGTCGAACATGATCAAGAGACAGGCAATGGCGAGGAGCAGCAACCACAGCCCACTGCAGGCGCAGGGATGACAGGCGAGCGACAAGCAAACAAGGTCCGGATAACGACGCCGTATTTGACGAAGTACGAACGCGCGAGGATATTAGGCACCCGAGCGCTGCAAATCAGGTGCTTTATTTCCCTTCGACGAAGTTGATGAAGTTACTCATCCACTCATCCCATGCAGCATGAATGCTCCAGTATTGGTTCCTCTAGACGGCGAAACCGATGCTTTACAAATCGCCATAAAAGAGTTATCTCAACGAAAAATTCCGCTCATTATCCGCAGATATCTTCCAGATGGTAGCTTCGAGGATTGGAGCGTATCAGAGCTGATAACAGATTGACATCTTCGACCTGTCGAATTGTTTGGAGTTCTCGTTTGCTTTGCCTGTAATTTCTGTTTCTTTATTACTTACTTTCTAAGTGTCCTGCTCTGTAGTTACAAAATCGGCTTCAAGTCTTGAAAGACTTTATATACTGTGATGTCCCGAATATATATATCTAGTTCGCACAGAAGCTATACCGCCTATATTCTCTTGACACAGCGCAGGTTCATAGAGGTTCGTTTTAGGGATCCATTCTCCATTTCCTCCGTCCACCCAGGGGTATTTACAAGTCAGTCGGGACACAAAGAAGACTCTTGTATAGGTATCGTCACGTCTGCTCGACCACTAGTCGCTTGCGCTAACGCATTGCTGGACATTTGGGAATCTCATCATAAATGAAATCGCTGCCACGAAACACGTTGACGATCGAACCAAGGAAAGCAGTCATGACTACCATTTTGGGGCTTTCTTGTTGCTTCAAAATGTGGTTACGATGACTGACTAAGAATGCTTCTAAGATAGGCAACCTCGTTCCGAACTCGATAATGTCCATTTTTCCCGGGAGCAACAGGGAACAACCTAGAAGTTGTCCTGACCTTACAAGTCTTAGATACACACGTCGAGAAATCATATCTTAAACATGTTTGAATCCATGTTCTAGAAGAGAGGGGTCAAGAAAAGAATAACGTTTTGATAAAGGGCCAACCATTTTACACAATCGCGCAACAAGACCTGCAAGTTGGAGGATAGTCCCTACGCCCTCCAGAATTCGCATGTGCGTAAAACCAATTTCCTAACACGGAGTCAAAAAGACTGAAATGGCGCTAGCGAATGAGTTTACCTTGATATATTCCAGTTTCGTGTATTCAGGCATACTGATAAGAAGATTCTCAGCGAAAATAAGATAATTAGGACCAGTTTTACCTATCAGACGTTTTGACCACTCGAAATATCGTGACAACGATATCTACTGCACTGTAGCCATTATCCCACAAGTCAGTCAGCCTGTCCATCGCAGAGTCTACCTTGCCTTCCGTGCAGAATTTGATTATCTCTTGGACTATGATAGGATGGGGCTGGTCGCATACTTTGAAGACGTTGTCTCCGGAAACGAAACCGAACCCAGAGTGCGTAGACTGAAGGTTGTTGATTGCTTGTCGCATGTCACCTTCGGACGTAAAGATGAGAGCAGTCAGGCCGTCGTCGTTGTACTGGACCTAAGCAGTCCGTCAGTCTAGTCAAACAAGTCAAAGAAGATGCATACCTTTTCCATATCACAAACCTCTATCAGACGCTTCAATAGCTCCTTGTCCCTCAATTTGGCATACCTAAGTATGGCGCAACGACTCTGTATTGGTTCTATGATCTTATTGCTCATATTGCACGCAAGACAAAACCGAGTTGTGTTCGAAAATATTTCCATTGTTCGCCGAAGAGCTTGTTGAGCACCTGCCGTCATACTGACATGGTCGGTTAATCAAGCCCACTCACAGCAGGAGTCTGTTTCTGAGTGCGGATATTACCTGTCAGCTTCATCCAGAATAACGATCTTATGCCTCCCTGGTGGCAGCGTGACTTTTTTTTGCGCAAAAGCCTTGATCTTATTTCGAACAACGTCAATGCCCCTGCTACGCGTCAGAGATGTAACAGGAAGCCAATTATCATGGCCCTCACCGTTCATCCGAAGCGTTGAGCTCCAAAACGCCTTCTTTGTACGCATCCCCTAACAGTTGATGGGCGAGACAATGGATGCTCGTAGTTTTCCCGATTCCTGGCATACCCTAGGATCTATGAGATCTTATCTGCTGAAACGAGCTTGTGCATACAGATATTATGATATGAGGGCAGTTTCCTTCCCTTGCGATGACCTTAAGCCGTTCGATTGTTTCCGAGTTACCCACAACATCATCAAGGACTTCGGGTCTATATTTCTCAACCCTATGGAATATGAGCATGATAAACCGATACAAAAGGGTGAGTAAATTCACCAAGGAAGCTCATACGGCACATCTGAGCCCTTGGGGGCCTTTTTCGTATTCGAGCCCGAGGAAAACATTGAGAAAGAGAGACGCGTCTATGTCACGCGTGAGTCGTGACGCTACGCGAACTTACGCGAAACTTCCTTCATAAGAGTAACAATGTTCTCTTGTCCGGCGCGGGCACCTCTTCCAAAACTTATTCATTGTTGTACGTAGGATTGGATTCGTTGCTGGGTAAAGATACGCTAACCGAACCCAGATAGAAGATACTTGCCTCGTCGCTATGCTTCGTCCTCGCCCGTCGTCGACACTTCAAGCATGCTCCCTCCACCCCGGCTGGACTACCGCAGCATCTCCGAAAATTTTGTATACAAATCCACGAATGCTATTAATCGGAAGGCACCCCTCCCCGCAGACGCTATACAAAAAGTCTCTCGGCTGCATAAAGAATTCAAGAGCGCATCCAGCTTGCTGAACGAGAAACGAAATGCTCGTTCGATGATTGGCGAAACAATTCGCAGTAGTGCATGTCGGAATGATACTGAAGCTAAAGAAAATGCGCTGAAGGAAGGGAAGGCCTTGAAAGAGGAGATTGCAGAGATGGAAACTACGTGTTCACACTTGGAAAGCGAGCTTCTCGAATTGGCACTAGCGATACCCAACGATACTCATCCTTCCTCACCTCTCGGACCTGAATCAGCTGCCATCACTTTAACGACCCAAGGACCAGCCTGTTTACCCGTATCGTCTGCGAGGGATCATCTAGTAGTCGCGAAGAAACTCAAGCTGGTTGACATGGAAAATGCTTCAAATGTTTCCGGAACATCCTGGTACTACCTCATGAATGAAGGTGCTCTCCTTGAGCTTGCTCTCACAAACTATGCCATTTCTGTGGCCATACGGCATGGCTTCCAGCCTGTCACAACTCCGGACGTTGTACGCTCAGACATTGCGCGAAGATGTGGTTTCCAGCCCAGAGACCCGTCGCATCCGCACCATGCACAATCTTACCATCTTCATGCCACTTCACCGTCCACACCAGAACTCATCCTTGCGGGTACAGCTGAGATACCACTTGCAGGAATGTTTGCAGATCGGCTGTTTCCCCTGAAAGCTTTACCACAAAAGATTGTTGGTGTTGGACATGCCTTCCGAGCGGAAGCTGGTGCTCGAGGTGCTGAAGCTCGAGGGCTTTACCGCGTTCACCAGTTCACTAAAGTTGAATTATTCGCCGTGACCATAGCCGAGGAGAGCGAGAACATGATGGAGGAAATACGACAGGTTCAAGATTCGATTCTTAGAGAATTAGATCTTCCCGTACGGTAAGAATTCCTCCTATTCCTTTCGATATTTCCATTGCAATCTGCCTCCAGAACACTCGATATGCCAACTGAGGAACTTGGAGCTAGTGCCTATCGCAAATACGACATGGAGGTTTGGATGCCCGGGCGCGGCGGTTGGGGGGAGGTCTCCTCTTTGTCAAATTGTACGGATTACCAAGCTCGTCGTTTGCACATTCGGCACCACCTCGAAGCAAGTAAACAAAATGTTTTTGCACATACACTCAACGGAACTGCCGCCGCCATTCCACGCCTGATAGTCGCCTTGATTGAGAATGGGGTGGAATTTGACGAAGCGGGAGAACCTGTTTCGATAACATTACCAGCAGTATTGAAACCGTACTGGCTAGGGACCGGATCTCGAAACACAGTTGTGAAGTGGAAATCTTGAGTGAATAAAAGTATAATTGCGCAGTTCAAGACCTACATATGAATATATATATACAATCTTGATTATAGATACAGTATATTCCCCTCAGTCCGCAAAGGGATCGGCAAAAGGATCGTCGATAGATGCCTTGGTATTCACCGTCTGCATACCTCGAGACCCATTTGCCCCATCATCAGAAGATGCGTAGTAATCATTGGTCGCATACTTCGACGAGGAGACTCTTGCGTTGTGAGTCTCCTCATCTGAAGACTCATAATCACTGAAGTCTGAGAGCGAACCACGCGTATTGGCTCCAACTCCGGTGCTCTCTCCAGACATGCTAGTCGGGCGTAACGGAGGTGGAAGATTGCTCGATGATGCACCGAGTGTCCCGAAATTTAAATCTTCCAAGTCCGCGTATACACCGCCTGTTGGATCGCTTCGTAGAGAACCATTCATTTTGGCCTTCTGCACAGCGGCTTTCTGCTTCTCCTGTAATTTTATAAGCTCGCTTTCTGGACCGATATGCGTAGCGGCTAATCCTGCAACGATGGCAGAGCTTTGGTCGGATTTGGAATCTGGGGAGGACATATTATCATACATCTCCAGCGCAGCAATGATACGATCGTTGGTTTCAATGAGGACACCAATCACTTCCTCATTCTCGACGAGCTTGATGGATTGAGCCCAAATAATGTAAGGGAAAGATGAATCACACCTGTATATATCGCACAATTGGTTTCCGTGCTAGTTTAGCCTTTGCTAAACAATCTTGAACGCGTTCGCTGGACTGAAGACTTTCTTTCTCTGGATTGACGAGCTGATATATGATGATGATGTCATTGGATTTTAATCGTAGAGTTACAAGAAGAGTCATTACCGTTATTGCGTTGACCAGATTACTAGAGGCTTGAGAAGCTTCTACAATACTACTCAGGACTTTAGGCTTTTCCTACACATAGAACGTAAGGTCACAGGATGAATGATCGATCCACCACACGAACCTGCTCAAAATTGAATGGGGCACGCTTCGGCCTATTCTTCATCTGCTTCTGCTTTAATCGCTCGGCCTCTTCCTTCTTACGTGCCTCCTCCTTCTCTGATTTGGCCTTCCGTTTGGCCTCCTCTTTCTCTGCTCGTCTGTGAGCAGCTTCTACCTCTATCGGATCTATCGCGGGTTTGGCGGGTTGTATATCCTTGCACATGTGGTATAGCTCAGATACAGAGCGCATGGATGGATCCGTCTTGAATTGTTCATGCCATGATATCAGAACTAGCTTGAGCTTCTTCTGCACTCGCTTGTCAGCGGTACGGTCTCCAGCGATTTGACGCAATGCATCGGTAAGCTGACCATCGGCGAAGGAGGCTACCGATTGTAATTTAGTTACAAGGTGTCAGATAGCGGTGCTTCTTCAACAAACTTTTGAATTTATCGCCACAATTCTCAACTAGAGCTTTCAATATCTGCCAAAAGGTGGGAGGAAGAATGGTAAAGTATGTCCATCACTCACCACGAGAGAGCGGTACTGCTGATGAGACCCGCCATGCTTCAGCTTCTTTCGAAGTGCTCGAGAGGCTTCACTAGTGCTGAAGGGGGTAGATCATCTTATCGACTTGTTTCGAGATCCTGAAGGAAAACAGTTATACCCAGTAAGACCTTGTAGATTGATGGAGTCGACTAATTCAGGTATCCTACAGCATATAGATATTGGCCAGGGCATGTCAATGAATGTGGAAGAGCGAACCCATCATAAGCCTCCTCCTCAACATGATTTGCCGTAAGGATATCGACCCAATCTGTGATTGACGACTGAAGTCAAAGTAAGGATCAGCGAAGGTAGCAGAAAGATGAGTGGATAAGCGCAGACATGTGGCTTTTCCCTGTTGAAAGCTTGACGAGCGAATGTTATAGCCGACATGGTAGTGGAGAGAGAAAGGCTGCTAAATATAGCGTTCGGTATTCGGAAGCAGACGGTCACGTTACGATACAGAGTTCGGAGTTGTCAGATCATTAGAGTCGACTCTCAATCATACACAATAATACGTACCCGAGTTCACCCAGGCTCACCCTTCTAGGGCCTTCTTTCTGCATGCTCACTCGGTGAACACTCACCGTCCGACGGAAGAACCATATATAATGCCGCATGGACATCGCCAAACTCACCAGGTTCAGGTTGACTTTACCCGCCCACTATGCCAGGTCTCAAATTAACTGCGACTGCTCTCCTCTCGCTCTTTCCACTCCAAGTTTTCGCCGGGTCCTCAGTCCTGCGCTCCCGCGAATCTAATTTTGACGTGATTCCTCCTGGATACTCACTAGTCGGGACACCACCCAGTGACTCGGTCATTGATATTCGAATCGCTCTCAAGGCTGCGGACAATGCGGGACTGCAATCGAGACTTTACGAAGTCAGTACTCCTGGAAGCGCGTCGTATGGCCAGTACTTAACCAAAGATCAGGTATGCTGGGTTTGCCATGGAAGAAATTCTGCGTCCTGATGAACGATACAGATAAAATCATACGCTGCCCCATCATCTGATTCCATAACAGCCGTTACTTCCTGGCTTCTATCACAGAATATATCGGCTACATCAACTGGCCCTTCTGGGGAATACTTATCTTTCTCGATACCCGTCTCAGAGGCGAACAACCTCCTCAATGCCGAGTACACTAATTTTACCTATAGCTCGCCCAGTTCTTTCACCAGCCAGGTAACCCATACGTGGGGCTTATACACGTCCGCTTATAGCATTCCATCTGACTTGGCGGAGCACATCACCCTCGTTTATCCCTCGATCGCGTTTGCTCCTCCTGTCAATCGAAACGGGCGAACTATTCTATATCTCAAAGCTGCTGCGCCTGCTCGTAGGACTGCGAGTGCCAAGTTCGCGACGCGAGCCAATAACGCTCCTGCGTCTTGTGAGACGTTGGTTCCACCTTCATGTCTGCAATCCTTGTACGGCATTCCCAGCACGCCTGCGACCCAGCCTTCCAATGTTCTCGGAGTTGCTTCTTTGCAATCTAATTGGGCGTTGGTCAGTGTTTTTCGTTGTGGTCCATCTACTAGTATTGAGTAGCATGTAGGAAACGGACCTGGAAGCTTTTCTTACCGAATACAGACAAGATATTCCTTCTAATACAACTTTTATCCTCGTCAGCGTTGAAAACGGGACAAATCCACAAGAAGAGGGCGATGCGTCTTACGAGGCGGTGAGTGGCACGTTGTGTATCTTCTGCACCGATATGTCATTCTTAATTTCTTTCAGAGCCTTGATGTTCAATACACAGTCGGTGTTGCCACCGACGTTCCCACCGACTTCATCTCTGTCGGCAACATCGATACTGATTTCTTCACGAGTTTGACTGATTTGGCGGAGTACCTCATTACGGCGGATGATCCCCCGCAAGTGGTGACGACCAGTTACGGAGTTGCAGAGGGATTTTTGACAGCTAGTGAAGCGGGGTTGATGGAGTGAGTAATCTTTTCGATAATCTCTTCGTTGTTTTTGACTAGGTCCAGACAAGTTTGTAACTCTTTCATGCAAGCTACCTCGCGTGGCATCTCTTTGATGTTTGCTTCTGGTATGTCTGATTCTGAGGTATCGTCATCTGATCACAAAGACCTCGTTTCCTTTTTAACTAGGTGACGATGGTGCAGGTAAGCTGATCTAGTTATTCTTCCGAAGTTTTGCTATAATCTACGTTCTCATCAATTAGGCGGGTGTACAGCAGGCACGACCAACCTCACTCTATTCACCGCGTTTCCTGCTGCGTGCCCCTACGTCACTGCCGTTGGGTCTGTTACAGGAATTAGCCCGGAAGTTGCTTCGAATTTTAGTGGTGGTCAGTCCATGATCCCCCCACCCCCTCTTGTCCTACTTCGTTTCCATATATTCTCGACTTTCCCGACACCTTATCATTTTCCCATAGGTGGTTTTTCAGACTACTTCTCCCGACCCTCTTACCAAGACACCGTCGTCTCTTCGTACTTTTCATCCATTGGTTCCGCCAATGAGGGTCTATACAATACTTCCGGACGAGCGGTTCCTGATATCGCTGCTCAAGGTGAAAACATACCTATCATCACCAATGGTAGACAAGTGAGTACTCATCTATTCCTCACTATCTTTGGGCCTTCTTCGTCTGCAATTGACATTGTATTTTTAGGTCTTAGAGCTGGGCACATCAGCGTCAAGTCCGATTTTTGCGAGCGTAATCAGTTTAGTTAACGATAGGCTTGTTGCGGAGGGGAAACCAGTGCTAGGTTTCTTGAATCCTTTGTGAGTACCCGAGATTCTCACCCCGTCTCTCGTATGTCCCTCTGAGTGTTTTATTCGGTGTCTCTAGCATCTACAGTAACCCTCAAGCATTCTTTGATATCGTCGATGGAAGTAATCCAGGCCTTGTACCGGGTGATTGTCAGTATAAATCTCCTCCTCCCCTTTCGTTATCCTCTGACTCCTACCCCTTTCCATGACTTTCCCCATTGATTCGTTTTTATCACATATCGTCCTGGTTTTCTTCAACAGGTCCTGGAACTGTAGGTTGGTCTGCTACAGAAGGATGTAGGTGTTGTTCTCTTTGCCAACATTGTTCCCTTTTCACACTTGCTTTTTTGTTCATTTCCCATCGTCTCATCTTTTTTATAAACTGACAATATCGCGCGTCACACACCTCACAGGGGATCCGGCCACTGGGTTCGGTACACCAAACTTTAACGCTATCGTTGCTGCTGCAGGGCTCTGAGAAGAGATGAGGCACCTTGAGTAAACTGTACTAAAGTCTCCTAAAGGACTTATTTACACGAATATGTTAAAGTAATTCGACGCTCATTATTCATTGCGTTTTGGCTTCCCTCCTGCTTCGCTCATCATTGTGTTTTTTGATGACCTTCATCGGGAGCTTGTGGGCGATAATGACGTTGTTTCCGATATTACCGTCCATGCTGGGTGAATTGCAAGATTATTGTCTTACAGCTGATTCCGAAAGTCTAGGACGAAATCAGCCTCCTCACATCGTTGGAGCACTGCTTAGGCTTGTTTGTGGATGTAGACAAAATAACAATGATTACCCCAGAGATGGATGCATATAATCGTTGTAATTACATTGTTGGAGTAAACTAGGGCTGTGATAGAGCTGCTTGCTCAGATTTGTTGATTAAAAAGGCTAGTAACTGTGCACTTAAGCTCCTCCACAAACAAAGCTAAGCAGTGCTCCAATGATGTGAGGAGTCATCTGCAAAACCTGTATTTTTGGCTAAGGGTCCGAAAGCAGTCGAGAGCACTTCCCAGCAGTGAAAGCACCCAGAGCATGTTGCTTTCAGTGCTTTCAGCACTGGGATCTGCTGGGATCTGCTCTCAGCCCTTAGCCGAATATCCAGGTTTTGCAGATGGAGGCTGGTTTTGTCCTAGACTTTCAGAATCAGCTGTAACAAAACGACTTACCATCACAGCAACAAGCTCACATCACTGGGTTCAGAGTTTCCTACAGTGAAATGCATTGGGAAACTTTTAGATAAACCATATAAGGCTAGAATCTCCTTATCAGATTATCTGTACAACTAGGCTCCACTGTTGTGGACCACACCTTGCTTGGTACATATTGTAAATGCGGTGCACACAAGGTGCGCCGTGAGTCAGCACAGGACCTCCATATGTTCATGTAGGTCACAGTGGAGAGAATAGGAGAGTTGTTGTGGATCCTTCAAAACAAAACAAGTTCAAAGTGTGCCTGCACATCAAAAATGTTCAATTCCAGGGTAGAATAGACCTTGCAAGCAAGGTGAAGTTTATCTTTACATTTCCCCAGGAATTTCACCTTTGAACACGGCAATACTTGACCCCTTTGGCATTGCATTGAGCATGACAGTGTCATTCTCAATTTTGAAAGAAGGCAAAATGTATGATAAGCTCAGTGTTCACAATGTAGGTGGTGAAACAACTGTATGGGAGTCTCATAGCTACCTGAAGAGTCCAGGCCAAGCTGCTGAGTATATCCCTTTCCAACCAGCCAAGCCTTGTCCCTGATTGTGACACCTTCTCCATTCCACTTCACATCATACACCCACATGCAATCCATCACGTTGACCCTGGGTGGCTTGTTGACAAGATCCCATGTGTGTTTCTTCATAAGGGTGTTATACTCTGTGTCCATAGCCTTCTTCCACCATGCAGAGTCATTGGAATACTGATTCTTGTGGTACAATGGGGTTCTGGGGGCAGCACTGTTTGGGTATGGATATGAGTCAGAGATGTAGCAATGTCAGGGGTGGTAGTAGACTTGGAGTCATCGGTACATGAAGTGCTCTTGTTGTCATTGGAGTCATTGAGTGGGAATAGGTCAATATCACCCTCTATCTCCCCCACACTTGAGGATGTCTGACAAGGAAGACCTTCTTTGAAGATTACATCCTGGGAGATGAACACATGGCCAGAGGTATGATCAATGACTTTATAATTAACCCCAGCTGCATATCCAAGGAATGTGCACTGGACTGAGTGATTATCCAGCTTGCTCCCACCATTGACCTGAGCGCCATTCAAGGTCGGTACCTTTACCCAGCAATGCGGCCCAAACACACACAGGTGAGATACATCCTGGCACTTTTGGGTGAAGGCTTTGGCAGGGATTACATCAGGATGTTGCTTAGAGGGGATCAGATTTTGTGTGTACATGGACATGGCAGCTGCTTCAGCCCAAAACTGATGAGGTAAACCTGCATCGTGCAACAGTGCCCAGGTATCCTCGATTGTGGTGCGAATGAAATGTTCTGTGAGACCATTTTGTGTGGAGGAGTGAGGTGCTATGAGTTCAAGCCTTATTCCGTGTTCCTTGCAATGATCTTTCCACTTTGACCCAGCAAATGCCCCATCAACACTCAATGCCTTGATCTTCTTCCCCAAGTGATTCTCAGTCATGATGCGATACTCATCAAAAGCCGCCAATGTCATGTCATCTGATTTATCACTGAGGAAAGCAGCATGCTTGAACAATGTACCACTATCGACTACTGGCATCAGGTAAACCTTTCCTCCCTGCAACTGGGTTCTCAATGGGCCCTAAAGATCAACAGCAACCAGTGTCAGCGACTGGTTCTAGTAACGGTAACGAGCTTGCCTCGTTTTTGTGTGAAAGAGAAAGGAAGGAATCAGATGGGCACTCCAACCAACCAATCTAATACACAATATACGAGTTCACTGCTATCAAATTTATTGAATAGCAAGGGGTAGTGTTGTTGAAGGTTCCGCAAAGCTTTGAGAGCTAGGTAAGAAGCCTTGATCAATCAATTTGAATCGTTCTAAGGATTCGGTATATTCCTTTGATCAAGGTAGATTCAGCACGATTTGTGCTTTGATTGTATTGATATGGGTATATCAAGAATCGGGGTTTTGAATCAAAGTAAATTAAAACCGAAACACACAGACCCCTACAGAGGGCTAGAACTATGTCCTGGCACAACCACACAGCGTGATTTGCCCTTAAGACCAACAACTGATCCTAAGTTCGAAGAATACCCAACAACTGGATATAACTTCTCGCAGTCACAAGGAGCAGAACACAATGTTCCTATACTCACAAGTGCCAGGCCCGAATGGCTGCTAGCGAAGAGGTTTCAGTCTGGCGGGAGTGTGTCTTTCCTTTTTACGGATTAGCACTGCAACGTCGTCCCAAAATCACTTGTATTCCAGATACATCGGATCGCTATTTATACATACAGAATATCGAGTCGCACAGTACAATTAATTTAATATAATAAACGTTCGGAACCGCAAGGAAACTTCTACAATCAGTCAGACACCATCTAATTTGAATCTTCATGTCCTTATTTGGTCCATAATGGTTCCAAGATTCTAGTATACCTCCAAACATAGGTAGGTATTTCAATGTTCATTTAATTTAATTGTTTTTGGAGAATGACTTGAATGGTGTTCAGCTGTCACTGCTGTTCAACACTTACTTCAATCGTTTGTCACCTCGTCCGGAGGCAAATCAGCTCTCCTCGATTCTAATCCTATCAATCTGATTCATCTGGATTAAACTAATTGCTTCTCTCTTTCAATAGACACCCATTGTGCCTATACTGTTTCAAGGGAGTTACGCATAGTATTCATTTAATTGCATTTGTCATGCATCGGCTCTAAACCGCAACCTCCTCCATTTCCTTCTATCCAAGTAATGCTTCCCTTCTTCTCTCATCCCCCCTTCCTGGGAACCTCCGACGCCACCTCCAGACCTCCCCAAATCGCCATATACCTCCCCAAGATTCCTAACTACTCAAACGTCCTCCAACCCGACACACATACAGAACCCTCCTAACCGCCAACCCCTTTAAGTATTAATCTCGATTACCTCCCTCAGATTAGCTGCCTCATGTCTCCAGATGTCCTCTTGTTCACTTCCCGTACCTATTTAAGTAGCGCCGCAATGCCCCGAAGCCCCAGCTTGGTATATTTTGAACACACACCCTTTACATAGGTCCAGTCCCTGTCCCTTTGTACCTGCTAACCATACGGAATTCTCTCTACTCTCTATTTCTCTATCTCTGTTTCTCTCTATTCTTGTCTACTGTTTCAACGATCGTCTACACGATCCAATATACGCTTTTACTTCACGTCTAAGCAATCCGAGTGAGTCCCCGAGCTCCCTCGAACGATACTAAAGCTCCCCAACGCCTAACGCCTTGGAGAGCTAACCTCCCCAACACCTCCTCGAGCTCCCCCATTGCTCCCTAAGCTACGGGATCTCGATCTAGGTAACGTCGAAGCCGCTTCCTACGTCGAACTACGTACCGCTTTGCCGTTACACCCTCTCACACTCGAGGACATCCACCCTCGATCCCAGTCCCCAGGAACCTATCCTCCCGGGTGTATATCTTCTCAGGAGCTTAGACCCCCCATACCCAATTCCCATACGACCTATTCAATCCTATATTGATGTTCTAGAGAGTACAACTCCTACCACGCGATACTACTAGGTTCCGTACATCCATCCTCCCTACCTACGCCTTAGGGACCTCTCAGGACCTTACAGGGACCTCCTCCAGGGTCACACCTCTCTGTCTTATCAACTACTAGGTCATTCCTGTCCTCGGTCGCGGTTCCCGTAGCTCCCTTCGAGCTCCAGCCTGCTCCTAGCACGCTACAATGTAAACTCCTTATATCCGAATCCACCCTAAGACCTATTTCGACCCAGGTCTTACATTATACCAAGCTCTCCCGTCACCGAACGGACTCGTCGCGACAAAATGTCGGCGACTTCAACGGAACGACCTTCTAGTTCCAAGATCGAATCAAAGAAACAAAAGAGCGCCTTATCTCGTGGAAACACGACACAAGCTCAAAAGTCAAACCAGGCTGCTAGCTCCGCCGTCGTCACGGTGGCAGCTGGTCAACGCCTAATGTCCATCCCAGAACAGTCGTTTGGGGATGAAACTGCTAGCAACATCCGGACCCCAGAGGGACGCCAACCGGAGGTTCAGGGACCCCCTCCAGTGGAACCTGGGATGGGACCACCACAAAGGAGGTATACCTCCATGGGCAACGCCCAACCTGCCAGTAGTCCTATGGGAGGTTTCGCATACTCCCCTACCTGGGGAACGAGGGGACCTCCCCCTGGACCGGTACCGCAGCTAGACATGGAGTCAGCTTCGAACGCGGGTGGAAGAGTCAGCGGTCAAGTAGCCGCTATCGAAAGGATACAAAGGGAGAGTACGGACCCTCTCACAGTACGACAACAGGAGAAACTCCCAGAAAGGAGGGTATCCCCTGCCGTATCTGAACAGTCTCGGACGTCATCCCGGAGGTTACCAACTCCCCCAGTACAGTCCCTTAACCTTCCCCCCCGAGACGAGGAAGCTCGCTCTCCAGTCTCCTGAAGAGCCCAGCTATGAATACGCCCAACTGGGAGCGTGCGCATGCTATACATCATAGCAGAACCAACTTCCCAGTGCGACCATTGTCTGAAATGACATTGCGACTGGAAGACGTCATTCGAATTCAGGAGTGTATCCCGGAGGATGTAGCTATGGTCCTAAGGGAGGTATTGGAGTCGATGGGGATCGAAATATTGGGAGACGGTCTTGAATTCTCAGATCTACGAGTACAGTTCCTAACAGTGGGAACTCAACTGGAAGTAGACCTCCCAGAGAAGGCCCAGCGGTGGCTAACGACCCCAGCAAATCGATCAGACTTTCTCTGGTTGTACAACGTCCTACTGGACCCCGAGAGGATGCTAGAATTGCTAGAGGCAGAAGCTCGTTACGGACGATCGTTCCGAAACTCGAGGGGAATACTTCCCCTCCTCCCTCATACCCATGGGAACGAAAGGGAGTTCTGTGGCGAAGACGGTTTGCATATATTCTACCGAGCATCTAATTACAGATCAGGAACTGTACGATTCGAACCTCCCCCTGCGAGGGTTAACATCCCAAACTACCAGGCTATCCATATACTTCGGAACGCAAATCTAGCGGCGGCGGCAGCTAAAATCGACGAGGAAAGTAACGAGGATGCTAAAACAATCGCTGCAAAAAATCGTAGACGCAGGAGGTACACCACGGCTCACCTCCTGGCCCCAGTGGAGTCCATGCCTGATCAGGATAGTCCCGTCCGGGTCCGTAGCGGACAGACAGTATATACGTACACGCCCATGAGGCACATGCACCAGCTTCTGGTGAGGAGTGAGGAGTCTGAAGCGATGCTGTGTTCGCAGGAGACCCGACACCGGACGCTACTAGCGGAATCAGACACTCTGATGCTGTCAGAGGAACTTTCTGGATCGAATCTAGAAAGAGCTTTGGAATTCCGTCGCAGACTGGTCGCGGATAATCGGGGAACCTCGTATATGGTTCAATGCGAACCAGAGAGCGTAGGGGAGTTCCCTCCGGAGCAATTTGACCAGAAAAGGCAGCTCCATGGATCTGATGGTCGTTTCCTGGCACAGAAACATTCATTGCCCAGGAATATCGAGGTTCCTGAATTCCTTAACCCCGGTAACACGGCCACGAGGAGCCCCCAGTTACGCTCTGGGACCTCCCCCACTGTACATGCCTTGGCTCAAAATTCGACTCCTCCCCCCAGAGTTAACCTGCAAACGAAACCGGTAACCCCAGTCTCGACGCAGCGATATCAGTTTGGTGAGGTGAGGATGGATGGCGCACCACATTCATCCCGGATCTCCGGACAAGATCTGACAGCTCGGTTGGTTCCCAACCCTGTACACGTTCCTCCAAGACTGAGCAATCCATCAGTCATACCGTATCAAGGGTCGGTATCGATGCAATCTCAGGCAGTGGGAGCAGAAAATCAAAGGGGTCCGAACCAGCAAAGAACGTTGGCAGTTCACAAGAGGCGGTACCCCCGCAGGGAGCTCCTTTCGGGACTCCCTTTGTAACTGGAGCTCAAACGAACCGGCCTGGCATGGCTTTCGACTCGGCACATTCTCAGGAGTCGGCTGCAATGATTCAACAGCAGGCTCAAGTCATTGAGACACTTCAGGAACAACTCCGTGAAGTAAGGAAGGGATTTGCAGCGGGGGGAATACCAACTGGTGGACCGGTTCCCAAAACAGGAAACACGGCGGGATTATTCGGGCAGGCGCCCTTGGTAACAATAGAAGACACAAGGGGAGGTCCCTCTCCTGTAGTTCCCCAACCAAGGAGCTGGCAAGCTACGGAGCCAATATCCTTTACCAGACGTACTCCTATGGGAGTTAGGGAAGGGAACCTTCAAGAGGGACAAACAGCCCCGCTACCTGTCACTCCGAGTGTGGATAGGAGGCGTATTCAGGAATGGGGAGCTCGTGTGCAAAGGGCAGAGCTCGGGGAGTACGTGAAACCGGAAGGGGGAAGGTACGCAATGGAGGATGGTGGAGCGGCTGTAGGTGGAGGAGGCAGAGGGGGCTTTAACCTCCCTCCTAGAGTACCTCCCCCACACTTCTCGAGCCAATCAAGGGATCGAGAACGACCTCCGAGTTGGGGGGACGGGCTCCAAGGGGACAGGAAGGAAGGAGCGGGGGAGGGGCACCACCTCCGCCTCCTCCTCCTCCACCACCCTCGGAAGGACCGGGTGATAATGACTCTGAAGGTTCCAACGAAGGGGAACACACCCAAACGAGTAGGAAGGGTGGAGAGAGGAGGGAGGACAGAGAGGAGCTTCCCACTGGGGCTCCTGAAGCACCCCCAACACGCTACGACCCGGACCAACCCTGGTACTACGATCCAAGACAGGGGTGGCATCGTAAGGTAGCTCCTAGACCTCCCATTGAGGGATGAAATACATGGGAGAGTAACGAGGAGAAGAATCGGATTACCATCGAGTCGAAGCTCGACGTCGGTAAGATCGAAAGCTTCGCAGGTGACGACCGATCTGCATGGAAGACGTGGGTCCTCAGTCTGGAAAGGATGTTTGGAGTACGTCCTACCATCTATGCTCGTGAAAAGGACAAGTGCGCTTCGGCGGCCAGCCACCTCACTGGTGCAGCACTCTCCCATTTCGACACATTGAATCGGCAACAACTGAGGGGGGAGCACACCTGTCTCGAAGACTGGACAGAGTTCAAACGAGAATTTGGTTCCAAATTCGGACCAATCGACGAGGCAGATGAGGCAAGGAGGAGACTGGCCTGGATGAAGCAGATGCCGGAGGAAAGCTTCGCCAATTTCTTCATTCGCTTCAACGAATACGCACCTCTGACCGGGTTTAATGACGAGGCCCTGGTAACATACCTCAAGAAAGGGGTCGCTCCCTGGTTGCCTCTACAGGTTGTTACCGGAAGAGAAGAACCTCGATCCTACGACGAATGGACTCAAGTATTCACGAAGTTGGATGGAGCCGTACGCGCGCAAGCAGAGAGTCTGAGGAACCTCCATGGCGAAAAAATGCTGCAAGGATGGCTGAGCCGTTTCCCCGGGTTGGAGCTAGCACCCGAAGCTCCTTATAAATCCCCTCTGCGTAGGGAACGAGATCCAGCTGACGTCTGGACCTCCAATCCAAAGCCAGCTGTAACAGGGAGGTTCCAAAACAGATCCAACTGGAAAGACAGACGACAAAGGGCCTCCGCAGCGTGGGGAGAAGAGGAAACCTACGATAGCGAAGATCGAGGGGAAAGCGAGGACTGCTGCCACTGCAGGGACGGAGGAGAATGGACTGAAGCGATCCTCCGGGCAGGAATTACGGATACCGGGAGGAAATGGACTTCCGAAGAAAGAGCGGAGAAGTGGAGAAGACGAAGGCAGGAACTCTGCATGCGTTGTGGACAAAGGAGCACTGGGCGAAGGACTGCCCCAACCCAGAATCCTGGAACGTCCACTGGAGGAACAAGGGAGCTCTGAGAGAGCTTCCAAGGCTGATTCAACTCGAGGAAAGGGACGACCAACCAAGGGGAGGTCGTAAGGACGATTCAACTCGTCCTTTAGAACGGATTCGCGCCGGGATCGTAGTGGAGGAACGGGAAGGAATGGACGATCTATGGAACGTTCACATCTTAGACTCACCAAAGGAAGGTGAGCAAGAACTGTTGGATGAAGTGGGAAATGGGCAGGGGGCTTGAGGTAGATCAGGGCGAACTGCGAAGCCCCGCAACACCTTCGCCTATCACAATAAGAGCTGCACTCTCGGGGAGTCAGCCAGCTGTCTCACATCTCGATCCTACAACTCCTTCATCATCCTTACACGCTTTCCGTTCTCCACCTCAATGAAGATAAAGAATACGCCACACTAGTGGATAGTGGAGCAACTAGATGCTTCATAGACAAAACCGTCGCTATGCGACATGCGAAAATTTGGTTGACCTAACAAACAGCATCCCTTTGGAGCTGTTCGACGGGCAACCTACCTCCGCAGGATTGATAACTCAGACCTACACTGACCAGATCAGCTTTGCAGATGGAACAATCCACAAGGTGGAGTTCCTAGTAACTCATTACACCCCACGGCTCCAATGTGCTAGGACTGCCGTGGCTACGAATGCACAACCCAGTAATCGACTGGAAGGAACTTTGCCTGACGTTCCAGGACCGAAACGTCAGAATCTCAGCAGCCCTCGCGTCGGAAATTGTCCAACCAGGGCCGAGGGAGGTACCGAGGAGCTAGGAGGGGGGTAAACAGCGAGAAGATACACGAAGGAACTCTCCAACCACCTCCTGAAGCTCCAACAACCTCCAGAAGCTCCTCAACAACCTCCTAAAGCTCCTCTTCAAGCTCCAAGGACGAGGGTAGAACTAGAGGAAGTGAAGGACGAGGAGTACGAGGCGAGACAGCCGGGTCACACGATTATTCCCCTCAGAAAAAGATCTAGGGCCAGACGACCCAATCCTTATGGGGATTAACGAATGGCTAGCATTCGCGAGCAAAGCACGGAAGAAGAGGTGGAGGGAATCCTGAGGCTGGACGATCCGCCATGGAGAAAGTAACCCCGCAACCAGCAAAGGATTCAGAGGAGGCCTATCAAAAGTGGAAAGTAGGGACACGGAACGACCTCCTCCTGGCCTGGAGCTAAGCAAAAAGTCCGGTGGAGGAAGAAAAGGAGGAAACATGGACCTTATCCCGACCTCCCCACCTTAGACATCGAAAGCCTGAACATACCCACGATTCCTTCAAGGTCAGGGCTAACTCCCAAGGGTTCAATAAGACGCAACAACTTCCGAAGAAAGCAGCTCATAGCGGGTGCCCATGTGGTGGAACGAAATCGGACCCCACCATACAAGGGAAACCCATCAGCTTAATAGGAGCAGCTGGAATGGATCATCTACTGAGGGAGGGAACCCCAGCATACTTCCTTCACATATCGCCCACGAAGGAGGATCCCCTACCGAAGAAATGCTCCGGGCGAGTGATAGCAGCGCCACAGAGGAGTGCAGCAACCAAAGGATCCGGAGAGTGGGGACCCTAGTCCGGAACAAGGAGGGGTCGTCAAGGAGCTCGACAAAGAAGAATCGAAGCGTCAGGAGACGGAGGAGTTAAAGAAATCCATTCCCGTCCAATACCAGGACTACCTGGACGTATTCTCACCTGGAGAAGCAAGGACGCTACCTCCTCACCGACCCTACGATATCAAAATCGAGACAGAAGGGGATGCGATACCTCCCATAGGGAAGCTCTACAACATGTCGAGAAGGAGCTGAAATCCTCAAGGAGTACATCGACGAGATGTTGGGAAGGGGTTCATACGATCCTCCAGCTCCCCTGCGGGAGCTCCTGTCTTGTTTGCCAAGAAAAAGATGGTACCCTGCGACTCTGCGTTGACTATCGAGCTCTGAACAAGATTACGAAGAAGAATAGGTACCCTCTCCACTGATAGGAACCTTAGTGGATCAACTACGGAAGGCGAAGATCTTCACAAAGATCGACCTCCGCGCAGGATACAACAACGTCAGGGTAGCCCAGGGACACGAGTGGAAGACTGCATTCCGAACTCGGTATGGGTCATTCGAATACTGGTATGCCCTTTGGGCTCACGAATGCTCCCTCCGCGTTCCAATTCTTCATGAACGAGATCTTTCACGACATGGTGGACGTTTGCGTGGTAATTTACTTGGAGACATTCTGATCTACTCAGACGATGAAGTATCCCATGTCGAACACGTCAGGAAGGTCCTGAACGACTACGGGCGAACCACCTCCATGCAAAGCCGGAAAAATGCGCGTTCCATGTCGACACCGTCGAGTACTTGGGGTGATTATATCACCATTGGGAGTATCCATGGACCCAGAGAAAGTGAAGGCGGTAATGGACTGGCCAAAACCAAGGACGGTGAAGGAGCTCCAGGCGTTCCTCGGATTCGCAAACTTCTATAGGAGGTTCATAGACAACTACTCGGGAATCACCAAGGTGTTCACGAAGCTCCTCCGGAAAGATTCAGTGTGGAACTGGACCCACAGTGTAGTAGTGCCTTCGAACTTCTGAAGTCAGCATTCTCCGAAGCCCCGGTTCTGGGACATTACAATCCGGACCTACCGGTATCCTCGAATGCGATGCCTCCGACTTGGCTATAGCAGGGATTTATCACAGCTGGATCCCGAAACGGGGGAGATACATCCTATCGCCTTCCATGCACGATCAATGATCTCCGCGGAACTAAACTACGACATATACGATAAGGAGCTCCTAGCTATCGTGGACTGCTTCAAACAATGGAGGGCGTACTGCGAAGGATCCCGACACCAGATCCAAGTATACTCAGACCATAACAATCTCCAGTACTTCACCACTACGAAGCAGTTGACAGCACGACAAGCCCGGTGGGCAGAGCTCCTTTCAGGATACGATTTTGTCATCAACTATCGCCAGGGAGGTTGGGAGCCAAGCCGGACGCGCTCACCCGCAGATCAGACGTGTACCCAAAGAAGGGAGCTTCAAGGGACCAGGCCTTAGCAGGGAGGGAAAGGGTACTCATACCTCCAGAACGACTGAACGCTACATCCTTATGAACGAGGACCTCCTAGTGAAACGAGTAAGGGAAGCTCCAAAGGACACGACTATAATTGAAGCACTGAGGAGGATGCACGCAACGAGGAGGAATCTCTCGTTTGGGAGGATGGGCTGATAAAGAGGGGGGTCGTATATAGTCCCAGACGTTGGGACCCTACGAAGGGAGGTCCTACAGTCGTACCACGACCATAAACTAAGGGGACACCCGGGGGAGAAACGCACCAAGAAGCTCGTAAACCAACTGTTCTTCTGGAAAGGACTGTCCAAAGACGTGAACTACTACGTGCGGAGCTGCCACTCGTGTCTGAGAGCCAAAGCCAGTCGCTCCAAACCTTACGGGAACCTCCGCCATTACCAATTGGTCAACGACCTTGGTCCTCAATCTCCCTAGACCACATCACCCAGCTCCCAGCCACAGCGGCCCAGAGAAATACGATGCCATCCTCGTAGTAGTCTGCCGACTCACCAAACAGGCCATATACGTTCCTTGTCATACGACGGATAATGCGGAGGACTTTGCCAATCTATTCATCACACACGTCTTCTCAAAGCATGGGATGCCCTCCGACATAACTTCAGACCGGGGCTCCCTATTCGTGTCTCAATTCTGGAGGGAGCTTTGTAGGGTATTAGGAATCGAATCCCGCCTATCTACGGCGTACTACCCCCAGACAGATGGGCAAACGGAACGGGTAAACCAAGCTGTGGAGGCATACCTTCGAATCTACTGTTCTTACGACCAGGACGACTGGGATCTCCTACTCCCTATGGCTGAGTTTGTATACAACAACACCCCAAACATGACAACGGGTGTCTCACCATTCTTCGCCAACAAGGGATACCACCGAGGCTGTCTATCACACTGGAGGAGGTACATGGAGCGGAGGTCAATGGATACGCTTCGAACCTAAAGGAGCTACATACCTACCTCCAGGAATGCATTCGGGCAGCAAACGAAGTTTACGCCAAATACGCCAACCTGAAACAACAAGATGCCCCAGATTGGAAGGAAGGTGATCAGGTATGGTTGAATATGGAGAACGTCAGGACCCGACGACCGATGAAGAAACTAGACCACAAGTGGACGGGACCATATTCAATACTATCACGAGTAGGGAGCCATGCCTATTGGCTCGACCTTCCTGGGGACCTCCACAAGATCCACAATGTGTTTCATGTGGACAGATTGAAACCGCACTTCCATGATAAGTTCAGACGACAGCCGTCCCCACCACCACCGATCTTCGTAAGAGGAGAGTCGGAGCACTTCGTCGAAGGTATCCTAGACTCCAGACCAATAAGAGGACGAACAGGGGAAGTGGAATACCTTGTCAAGTGGGAAGGATACAACGACGATTTCAACTCATGGGTGGGATGGAGAGGTATGGCAGGCTCAGTGGAACTCATAAAAGGGTGGCACAATGACCACACGAGAAAGCGTCAACCAACGCAAGATCAGTGGGAACTACTGGAGGAACAGGCGAGAAACGATAGGGAGGAAGCAACGGGAACGAAGGGGAGCAAAGGGGAAGAATGAGGGGGAGAAGGGGCGGAAGGAAGGGAGGTCAGAGAGGACAGAGAAGAGACCCAACAACACCAATGGATACCACGAAAGTTATGAACACTACGAACGATATGACACTACGACCTTCTTCTTTCAGGAATGCCTTTTTTTCTCAATAACGCCCTTACAATTTCACACAAGTTTGGGAAGGATTCAAATATATATATATTGCACAGGACAAAATCAAGAGGACAAAAAAAAAAAAAAAAAAAAAAACGACTATTAAATAATGCTGGCACTACTGGGCTCCTGCTTAATTTCCGACGCCTCACCCATCCGGACAAGAAACTCCTCCCGCAACTCGTACAGCTTGTCATCATCCTCCATAGTCAAGTCAACAACCTCCCGAGGACCGTTGGGAAGGGAGGCGGCAGAGGGGATGAGGGCGGGAGGCGAGAGGGACTCCGGCAGAAACAGGGGGGCCTCAGTCGGTGGAGAGTTAGTCGGAACTAGAACAGGAGAAGTTCCCGGGACACTCGCAGGGGTATTTGATACATCGGGACCACCAGTATGCGAAGCCCCCACTGCAGACGGAATGGCAAATGAAGGGACGGGGTAACCCAATACCTCACTTACGTAGCCTGCAATCATACGCTCCCAATCCAACATTATGGAATCCATGGAAGGGACAGCAGGAATGTGGTCAGAGAGGGGACTTTGAGGAAGAGGGATGGGGTGCCCAAAGGAGAAGAGCCGGCGGTGAAGGGGGGGTTCCAAAGATCCGGGACGAGCATCTACATACCCCGCATGCTGAGCGGCAGTAAAGAAGGCCTCATCGGAGGAAAACCGAGAGTGTGAAAACACCTCCTGGTACAAGCCATCGACACGATCAGCGGCGTTGGAATAATAGTACAACAGACTGCTGATCGAACGAAGGTGCAATTCGCCGTGCGTAAAACGACCCTGGGATAGGTAGTCCAACGCCAGTTCGACCACGGTGCGCATCTGTTCGGGAGGATGGGCAAGACCACGGGAAAGAAGCAAAATCACCGCCTCGAGAAGACCTCCCACATACATGTTGTGGTAATGGAGGAGATTGGCAGGGTCGGCAGTGTACAATCGATGCGCGAAAGTAGCAAGGCGCCGCACCAACGCTTCGGACTCATTCAACCTGTCTTGCAAGGAGGACAGGGAGGGTAAATCAACCTCATACAGGCCCTCATCCTCAGGGTACTGACGGATCAAACCCTCCGCGACGTGGGCACGACTTCGGTAACGGTGGACAGACTCCTCGAGCTCCTCTAATCGATCTCTAAGCCGCACAGCACGAGCATTTGCAGCATCGAGCTCCTCATGCACCTCAAAGGAGCGCTTGTCAACATCGACTATCTGCTGTCGAAGGCGCGCAATCTCCTGCTTCTGTTTGATGGTAGTGTCCCGGTAACTCCCAATTTCTGACTGAGCAATGAAGAAACGAGTCAGGACGTCCTGAGCAGAGGAAATCAGTGAGCAGCCAGAAAGGAGGATGGGGTGACTTCTTACCTCGGAGGGCAAATCAGGCAACTCTGCCTCGATCGCTCTAAACTGCGTCAACACGCGCTGATACTCCACACAATCCGCAGAGACTTCCTGTAGGGCTTGACGACTGGACTCGAGTTCCCTGCTGCGATTGTCGAGTGAAGAGGAGGTCTCCCGCAGCAGGGAGGTGAGCGTGACGTTCTCAGCATGCGAAACCTCCAGAAGCCTCCGAAGTTCCGTCACCTCAGACTTCAAATTATCATTCTCGGTCTTGAGAGAGGTATTAATGTGGGACCGGGGATAAGGACGCAGAGTAGTACGCTGGATAGCAGGCATGATTCTCAGCTCAGGATAAAGGGGGAAAATAAAAAGAAACTTACTTGCGGAACCGGGGGGCTTTTTAACTGATCCCTAGGCACGGTTGCAGTCAGGGTCGGGGGAATGAACTGGCCAAATGAACCAGACTGAGTTGTTCGACCTCCATAGGAGGCGTCAACACGAGGTGGAGAAGAGGAAGGGACCCCAGGAGAAGGTAATGGAGGGGAGGCCGGTTTCGGAGGGTCCACACGACTCGGAGTGTGTGGCTCCACAACCTCCGAACGACTCGTAACCTGGGGGGGAGCACTAAAACTACACGACGATAATCGGGAGCGTTTCCCAACCCCGAATCTGGCTCCACAGAATGTTTACGCTTCGAGGAGGATGGCTCCCCTACCCGGATGGTCCGTTTTCTTTTCTTGGGAATTGAGGGGACCTTGCCTGGGGCCGGAGAACGACGTGGACCAGACGGAATGGCCTCCTCAACAATTGGGAACCTCGGCTGACGACGAACAAAATCTTGAAGCTCCAGACGATCCTCCTCAAGCCGGTCCTGGTCATCGAGCAGACTCAATTCCAAAAGAACTTGAGTGGAGTTAGTACTCGACTCAATCTTATTGGCGATAGTCCTCCATTGCTCTGGAAGGAGAGAGAATCGAGTGCGTTGCCTGGGATCGCCGTGTACTTCCAAAAATCTATGCGCGTATGACAGGTCGCGGGAGCATTTACGAGCAAAATAGCGGAAACGCGCTAATCGCCCCAAAACGCATGGCTTCTTGTCGTCGCAGTTACTACAACGCGCCAGATGAGGGACCACAGAGCAGCTCCCTGACTTCTTACTGCGTACACAAGAGGAGCACGGAAGGCAAGCGGCGGCGAGGAGGGGCCACAGAGGATCGTCCATGATGTAGCGAGCCAGGGAAACACCGACGCCAAAAACAGACTTGAACAGGGTTAATTGCCCAAGGGGAGGGTCCTCCACGGAACTTGCAAGCTCGTCAATATCGACCTCCCCAGTCACAAAAGGAGGATGAGAGCGAGGCGAAGGCATAGGGGGTGGTGAGGCTATGGGATGTGAATCGGATACGGCTCCTGTGGAGGAAATAGACATCGTAAATCGAGTTCGACTCTGATAATCGATGAAGGTGGTGGTAGGACAATAAGGCGGAGGAGAGAAAACGAAAGGGACTTGTAAACGAAAAAATTCGAAACCACGTGAAGGGCACATGACTTAACAGGACCCAGACACAACCTCCTCGGAGGCTCGGAGGAATAGAAGGGGGGGTAATGTCATGCATCGGCTCTAAACCGCAACCTCCTCCGTTTCCTTCTATCCAAGTAATGCTTCCCTTCTTCTCTCATCCCCCCTTCCTGGGAACCTCCGACGCCACCTCCAGACCTCCCCAAATCGCCATATACCTCCCCAAGATTCCTAACTACTCAAACGTCCTCCAACCCGACACACATACAGAACCCTCCTAACCGCCAACCCCTTTAAGTATTAATCTCGATTACCTCCCTCAGATTAGCTGCCTCATGTCTCCAGATGTCCTCTTGTTCACTTCCCGTACCTATTTAAGTAGCGCCGCAATGCCCCGAAGCCCCAGCTTGGTATATTTTGAACACACACCCTTTACATAGGTCCAGTCCCTGTCCCTTTGTACCTGCTAACCATACGGAATTCTCTCTACTCTCTATTTCTCTATCTCTATTTCTCTCTATTCTTGTCTACTGTTTCAACGATCGTCTACACGATCCAATATACGCTTTTACTTCACGTCTAAGCAATCCGAGTGAGTCCCCGAGCTCCCTCAAATGATACTAAAGCTCCCCAACACCTCCTCGAGCTCCCCCATTGCTCCCTAAGCTACGGGATCTCGATCTAGGTAACGTCGAAGCCGCTTCCTACGTTGAACTACGTACCGCTTCGCCGTTACACCCTCTCACACTCGAGGACATCCACCCTCGATCCCAGTCCCCAGGAACCTATCCTCCCGGGTGTATATCTTCTCAGGAGCTTAGACCCCCCATACCCAATTCCCATACGACCTATTCAATCCTATATTGACGTTCTAGAGAGTACAACTCCTACCACGCGATACTACTAGGTTCCGTACATCCATCCTCCCTACCTACGCCTTAGGGACCTCTCAGGACCTTACAGGGACCTCCTCCAGGGTCACACCTCTCTGTCTTATCAACTACTAGGTCATTCCTGTCCTCGGTCGCAGTTCCCGTAGCTCCCTTCGAGCTCCAGCCTGCTCCTAGCACGCTACAATGTAAACTCCTTATATCCGAATCCACCCTAAGACCTATTTCGACCCAGGTCTTACAGCATTCTTCAATATTTTCTACATCAGGACTCTTTGACATTCATTTGATATGTCTTCGGAGCCTCGCAGTACTTCAATCGTTCTTCTAGTCATTTTCCTCAACCATGCAACCTGATTGGTCTATTAGACTAAATTGCAGTCTTTTAGATTAATGCATGATCCTGTTCTAGAAGGAGTATTTGACAATTCCTGAGTTCTATGAAGTCATTTCGAGTCAATCCTCGGCTCATGGTCACTTGAGTAAGTTCTTCCAAACTCCTGCCAGTGTAAGGTCCAATAAGAATACCCTTGGTATGTCATACGTGAATGGTCATCCTTCGGATGTAGTCCAAGTCTGGTATAATCCTGCTTGACAAACAGGTAGACTGCTATCCGAAGGTAGTATCGGGGATGGGTAAACTAACCAGCTTGTGGTAGTATGGGTATATGGTCCCTTCAACCTATTAGACTGATTCAGTATTGACTTTGACTGTCAATCTGGGTCTCAATTACAGTCCTCTCAATACAAATCTATATGTGAAAATGTCACAATTCACAGCATAGACGTCTAGCCAAAATTTAGGCGTGTCACCGGGTAAGTCATAGTGACTTAATTTAATTTATTTAATACTAATTCTATTAATTTAATAGAATAGCGCTGCCTTGAATCATGAGAATCCGCTTCTTGCCGTTAATCCTGAGTTTCTCGAGCTGGGCTCCATCTTGGAGACCCAAAATGCTCGTTTTACTATGCAGGATCTAATGCAGGTGAATCGGGTGATTCGCGATGTAGGTTTTATTCTGATGTTTTAATTCATTTAATTGCTAACATGTTTCAATTTATGTAGCCTTCCCTCCCCAGTCAGGCTTGCGTTTCGATGCTTGCTCGAGGGGACTTGGAGGCTAATTCTGCTCCACTGCCAGGATACAAATGCCAAGCTTGCTCCTCTTGGAGCTTAAAGTGCTTAGAGTCCCTGGACATGGAGTTGGCCATGGATGCGCTCAATGCGCTTCATACCGCTTCTGTCAAGTCCATGCCTCGGGCCTCCACTTCGCCTCTCGGTACTCCGACGATCCACCTTTATTGTAATCTCTCTCTTATTGTTCTTTCTCGCTACACATACCCTTTCATTCTAGTCCCTCCTTATTGTCTTTTACTTTACCCTGCAGGACTACACGTATAACCCCTAGTAGCTAGTCTGGCGCTCCGCACCGTTGCGCCGCTCCGTAGATATAAATACTGCTTGTACGATACTGTAGTTCCTCAGTTTAATTATCGACTTAGATCAACTTAGATCTCCCTTCCCAACTTAAGCTCCTCTCTAAGTCTTCAGGCTCAACGCCTTGAAGTACTCTCTACAGCCTTTGGACTTATAAGTTCTTTGGCTCGCTCCTCGTCACCGGCGATCCCGCCGCTCCGACTTGGCTGCTACTCAGCTCCTCCCTTCTATACTCTCGACCTCCGGGGACTAACGGCGTAACGGCGGTGTTGTTAATAACTTCACTACTGTCCCACTCGTCTTCCGCACTTAGACACTGTGTGACCTCTGGCACGGTTACACGTTGTGCATGATCTTAACAGCTTCCACAAGCAGTGCACATAGTAAGTGTTTTGTTTGTTCCATTTGATTTAATTTAATTTGTTTGATTGTTTTTAGATCTAGCAAACTCATTACGACGAGCCGCCGACCTAAACGACCAATTGAAGCAGATTGGGTCCCTCTTTGACACAACACGAGAACTCTTCTTGCGGTCCATCTTGGACTTGCAGAATGCAGGAGAGGACCCCGTTGTTGTGTTGGAGGCACTCAAGGCTGCCGAACCCAATCGTCAGGCAATCAATCTGAACGAGTGGACCATTTTGGCCACTCTGTTCCGTTGGCCCAGTCCATTCAATTTGAGTGGGCTGGATTTTGATAATCGGACTCCTGGTGAATGGATCGAGCTGCTCTGCAGCATCCATTCTGGGGAATCAACGGCGCGCCTCGACGAAGACGGGCACCTGGTTGAGTCCTCTCCGCCTCCTGATTCGGCTGCCAAGGTTATGAAAGGCCTCAACGATGTCGAGAGACGGTCTGCGGACGAGGGTATCAGTAACCAGGTAGAGGGATCAGTTCCAATGAAGCTGGATCTCCCTATGATCGAGAGTTTGGCCGAGCTACCTCTGTCTCCTGAAAAGGGGGCAGAGCAAGCGCAAACTCTTGAATCGTAGCTGGTTCCTTGGGGCGTTGTCTTGTTTTGCTTTTCTTTTCTTTTTCAATTTTCTTTACATTTATACGCACGGACGGGCTTTCATGCCCATATATCTCATCATAGCTGACCACTCGCGGTCATATCGTCTTACGGGTCTTCAGACCCAAATCTCATCATGGACCTTTTCAGGACCACGGTCGCTCGAGACCATTTCGTTCTTATTAGATTAATAAATCTAATATCTTTTTGTATTTCTTGGTATTTCTTGTAGGTAAACTTTTACCTATTGCTTTAGTTGTGGATACCTTACTGCTGTCCTGAATATATCAATTTACGAGCTTTTATCCTCATATTTATATTAATTTGAATGAGTGAAACTAAATCCTGGGACAATTACTTGTTTTATCCCATTTGAATTGATTGAAGAGCCGCACTTGCTCATTCATATTAATTTGAATGAGTAAATACACTTATAGTTCTCTCAATACACTGTTCAACTCGGTTCATGTTTTAATCTGAATGAGTGTTTGCAAATTATCGAGCTCAGCTCTGAGCTCCACCTATGAATAGGAGTTCAAAGTAAGACTCAATTCCGGATCCTGGCATGAATCTTCATGCAAGATCAGGTCCGCAAGACTTTCCTGTTTTCATTATCCTGAGTGTTCGAGTCAATCTCCGTTTGTCATTGATCATAACGACGTCGGGAGATATCCTCAACTCCACTTTCAGGCTCTGAGCGCAGTTTCTTTACTCATTCCGCATATTTTGACCTTCTGTATGATCACTTTGATCAATTCTGGGTCGCGGCGTCCACAATACCATTCAATCTAATTGCAAAACTATTAGTCTAATTGAAATTTTGTAAATTTTCAATTAAATCGATATCCTCCTCCCCCAAACTAAAGAATTCAACTGTCCTTAGTTGTCCCAATTTGGTCAGGAGTTTGATTTCACTCTTTTGGTATAAAAGCTCAAGCCAATTGGCTTTCAATATGCCATTCGTTCCAAGTCGACTGGCATTAGTCGAACTCAGTCGAGCTCTCATTCCACATAAAGTTCCATCAACTACTCTCGTCATTCATCCCAGCATGCCTGTCCATCACAAGAAGGATCTTGACATTGCTCGAGTTGCAGAGCCCCATTTGGGTGCTTTGCAGCAGTTACTTGCTTCGTACAAAGGCAAAAAGACGAACAATCCCGACAAGGCAACAATTTCTGTTCTACGTCGGTCTACCGAATATCTTCATGATCTCTTGGTATGTTATATTCATTCAATTTAAATGATTCGTATTAATTTAATTCGTTTATTATCAGGAAAAGCCTGTTACGCTTTGTAGTCATGTTAGACAAATTTCCTACTTGACTGCTCGTCAAAGCATAATTGATACTTTGTGTCTCGGGCACAAGCTATTCCCCAACATAGTCAGTGATTCTCACTTCGAGCAGCATCTTAAGTTCATGGCTTTTGCCAATGATGCTCGTGTACGTATTAATTTTATTCATGACCATTTACATTAATAGTCTTTCAGAACACTTTCGTCAGGAACCGTCTCCTCGATCGTGCTCATTCAGTTCACTCGGATCACGAGGTCTCCTCTTGTTCCGATAATTCTCATTTTATCAGGAAGTCCAAGAAGAAAGCTACAAGATTTGCTTCCTCTTGTGACGTCAAGCATGAACTTAGATCCGTTCGTTTCGACTCTGATGTCGAGGTAAATCCTCAGATCTAGTCTCAATTAATTTGATTTATCAATTCCATTCAGATGAACTCAGCCTCCGAGGACAAGTTGGTGTCTGGAACTGAATGCAGTCTCTGTGAGGCCCTGGCACAGAAGGCCTGCTCTGGTCTTACCCAGACTGGGCCTAAGCGAACACAGTAGCCGCCTAGGCCGTATGAGGAGGTATGGGATAGTGCCGATACTGGTGAGGGGAGCCTAACCAGGGGTAGTTGTGGAGCTTGGGTAGACCTAATAGAGGGTCCTAGAGGTGTAGAACGTAACGCGTAACCACCGCTTCGATGTGGAGGGGAGGTGTAGCCAATACGAGTGGGAAGCTGTGGGGAGCTTAGGGAGCAATGAAGCGGAATTGGGAACCTAATGGGAGGTTCCAAAGGATGAAAGACGAATTGTAGAGCCTCGACGTAGATGGTGAGTCGAAGGAGAGGCGTAGACAATGCGAGGATTGACAGAAAGAGGCCAGAGATGGGAAACAGAGAGGAGAAATAGAGTTGAGGTGAGACAGAGATGAAGGAAACAGATAATGAAGAAATATATGACAGTTGAAATGTGTCAGGCCCTGTTAGCAAGTACTAGTAGACTGTACTAAAGGGACCAAGCCAGGTAGGAAGAGTTTCCAGGTAAGATTTGACAATAACACGCTGGGGAGCTCCGAGGGGAGTCCCCAGCCTATATACTGTACATGAGGCTGTCAGGTACATATGTCATATGGCTACTGGAGTGACAGGTAATATGTATCATGAAGATCGTAAGGATGGTGCATAGAATATCGGAAACATGTATGAGTGATGAACCGGAGCTCTGGAAAGGAAAGGGAAAGGTCCGAAGAAGCAAGGCATGACAGGTGGGCAAAGCTCAAACAACCAGTGGCCATTGCAAACACAGTAAAGGACTATGCAAGAATTGTGAATGAGTGAAGCAGATTGTGAAAAATTGAATGGAGAGTACAGTACAAGTTGTAGAATAATAAAGACCTAAAGACAGGCGCCAACCGTGAGAAAAAAGTGCACGAGCGCTTGGTCATTTCAGGGTGGCAAAGGACCTATGTGGCAAGCTAGGTGATTTTCGAAACGATTAGAATTGAGCAGCCCTATAATCACCATTATATGCATATCATGCACTTGCAGTCGCAGAAAAAAAATTGGGACAAGACTAATACAAGTGAGAGTACCATAATAGTTCGAAGGTAACTTCAAGGTATACTTGGTGATGAACGAGAATGAGATATATGGGTAGTATGCAAAAGAATCAAAGCAACGAATTTAAAAAGAAGGAAACTGAACTACTGCAATTACATTACTATTATCAAACCAGAAAAATAAGAGTGAGTGTTTGAGTGATCTACGTCGTATCTCCAAGTGTCCGTGGGTCGTAAATTCAACTGTTATCGAGTGTCAGAAAGCAAAAAAACCAAGAGGGTAATTTCTAAATAGTTTATGAAGTTGATGTTAAGCATTGATTTAGCGTGCAGCGGAAACCTCAGCAAACGTTGTCCAATATTCAGAGGGGCGTTCAGTTTTAGGAGTATTACTATTATCCGTGAACGTTTGCGAGATACGTGCCAAAGATGGGGTGAGTGTTTCTCGAGGCGGCTCTGGGAGAGGGTTCGGCGGACGAATAAAACTGAGCAAGTCGGAAGGAGTGGTGGTCGTTGGAGGAGATGCTCGTGGAGGAGATGGAGCAGAGGATGAAGATGATACTCGGGTCGGCGAGGAAGCGATGGATGCGGGAGCAACATGACCAGTTGGCAAAGACGACGGGGCGTATACGATCGGCGGAGGTTGCGTAGGCATCGAATGGTAGATATGAGTTGCGGATCCCTGACTAGCAAATTTTTGAACAACAAATGAGGTATGACTTGAACCATGGGTTGCCCCGTTGGTTTTGCTCGTAGCGGACGGGAAAATTGAACCAGTGGAAACTGGAACCGAGGAAACAGGGATAGTCATTGGTGGTGCGACCGCTTCAATATTTGGCTCCATTCCATACATGCTATGACCTTTGTATAGCCGTTCCATTTCCCAAGCTTCGCGCGCCCGTAAAGCATTGAGATCTGCTGCAGACGGTAGTTCAGACGTTGGTCGGGTTGACTTTGACGGGGCACGTTCTAGAGGTCGAGTGGAGGAAGAGGAAGAAGGTTTGGTAGGAGAAGCCGAATGAGATCCAGAAATTTTCCTATTACTTCGTTGACCATCTCGCGTCCGTCCTGACCGTGTCTCTTCCTGCGCGCGCATAGAAGCAGGAGCGGGAGAACGACTCTCCATACTACTGGAACGCGCAACGGACTTATTACTGTATGTTTTTTGTGTTTGTGGGACATTATCGACTGAATGCTGTCTACTCGATCTCGAAGTTGGTTTTCCACGCCGATCACTGCTTTCTGCGTCCATTTCGATAGATTTCTTTTCCTGTCTCCGTGACTCTTTGAGAGCATTGCGATCTTTCTCCCGTGTATCCCCATGATCTCGATCTGACCTATCCTGGTCCTTGGATTTACTAGACCTTCTGGTGTGAGCCACCTCTTCCACTACTTCCCACTGTTCTCCAGCAGCTGGAATTATCTCACAGGCAGTTTGGACATTGCCGGACTTGGTACGAACGAGTTTAAATGTCTCGGTCTCTCTCGTAGTTACCGAGCTGATCCCAGGAGAAGGATCTCGTGATGAGGTTCGCCTAGGTACCGAAGAAGCAGTTGACTCTGTTGGGATTGCCAATTCATCGTTTATTTGGGGCGTTGGAGGATTAACCAACATTGATACAGCAGAGAGTGGGGAGTCTTCTACAATGGTTTGGCTGACTGAAACATGTGAAGCTCTATGGGTCAAAAACTCGTCCTGTATTTGTCCTGATGCAGTCGATGACACGTTGACAGAATGGGGAACAGGAATGGGTTGAATTGTAGCTGGAGGCGGAGGCGGAGGGGGAGCAAAAGTCTTCGGCAGAGGGATCGGCTTCGTAGTGGCTGAGGGAGGAGGTGGAGCAATTGACACATCAGGAAGAGGTACTGGCTTAGTGGTTGACGAAGGTGGTGGTGGTCCACGCTCGGGGGAGCGAGGCCGCCTATATTCTTCCGAACGTCTGTGGTTCGCAAGAATATGTGAAATATTGTCATCTAAAGATTGCCCCTGAGAATATCCAGCAGAGGCGCTACCATGACGTGGAGACTTTATTGCATTAGCGGAATCAGAAGTATACATATGGCCGTTCAGAGGTGACGGAGAGAATGATGTTGAAGCAGGATTCTGCGCCGGCGCAGGGGAAAGAGGGGAATAGCTAACGGCAGAAAGTGAAGGATCTAGTGGCGGATGTTGACTAGGTCCACTAGAGGAGCGCTTGTCCGCGCTTCGCCATGGCTGAGAATCAGATGTATTAGCCTGATGCACTGGCAAAGGAGCGTCCACTTGGGGAGGCGTACTGATTTCCGAACTCGGTGCATCCGGGTTAGCCACCATTAGCTTTCCCGTGGCGGGAAACGAAGCGTCTACCGAGATTAAAGATCTCCGATCAGGGTCATGTATAGCCTTCAATGTGATTTCGTCGACTTCAATGTTGTCCAACGAAGGAGGCGGAACCCTTTTTGAGAGTTTTTCAGAGGATTTGCTGAATGCCAATCGCATCTCGGTGGAGTGGGCCTCCGTGTGCGGAAGGTCCTCATGATCCACAGTGTTCGACTGTTTCCTTGTCACGCTGAAGCGTTTGGTGAGACGTCCAATGATGCTACCTCTTCTGTCTTTCTTGATAGCGGATATAGGCCTGTGCGATGAGGGAGGGACAGATGGCATAGTGGAGGCCCTCTTCGACTTCTCATCGCGAGGAGGATGTGGTTGTGATAAAATATCCGCGACAGGCGAGGTGGGTAATGAATGTGAGGTCGTTTTACCGTAGCTGCCAAATATACCGGACAAGCCACGACGCTTGCTCAATTTCCTAGGCATATGAGATCCTTCTGTGAGAGGGGCCTGCAAATGGATGGCAGAGGTAGACTGGGACAGAGGAGATGGAGTCACTGTTTTGCGTCTAGCTGGCGTTGTTATACTCGAGCGACGGGAGCGAGAAGGCTAGTAATACATTTGAGGAATATAAAAATAGAAAGAGCGACTACACTTACATCGACATCCGCAGCAATAGGACCACTGCTCGCAAGGCCAATGTCGTAGGGAGACTCGTGATGCCAGTTAGTCCCCCAAGGATCAGAGACATCTAACAGGTCAACGTTATCATGAGCTGATTGGGAAGTTTTTCGAGATCGAGGTTTAATACCCAAGTCTGCCACACGTGTCTGCGAAGAACTTGGAGTAGGAAGCGGCGAATGCGATGGTGTCCTACTTGGAACCGGAAGCCGTGTGGCATCATCGAGACGCTCCGGCATTGAGCTGGTACCCATTGCAGGAAAGGAAGGTGAGAAAATGGACGGTGGACGCGCACCGGGTCGGTACACTGAAGGAGGAATGAGATGGTGGTTCCGGTAGTAACGAGGGCCAACAGGATTGTGAATGGGGAATCTGACTTTGAACGACGGGGTCGAAGACCAATCTTCTTTACTGTACCATGCAGGAAGCTCTTTCAAAGCATCGGGTATGATTGACGTAGTTGGAAGACTGGTAACCGAATCGTTCTTCTCATTCTGTTCCAACGTATCCATTTCTCCAGCATCTTGCTTCTGTTCCGGCTGCTTTCCAACCAGTTTCGAGACGGTTATCGTCGTTGTCGGGTTCAATGATGGTCCTGGTTCGGGCGCTGGACTCGTCGCTGCGGTTTTGCTTGAACGTTTAACCGATTTACGAGAGAAAAGGTGGCCCTGGGATTTTCGCTTAATAGACGACGCCTTTCTTTCAAGCCTTTCACGTTTCTCCATGTCCTCATAAAAGGCTTTCAACGACGAATCATCCGGTGACGCCAACTTTGCATCCTGGCCTTGAGACTATGGTGAAGACAACAATGAATGAATATATACATTAGCGTAATGAAATCTGAACAAAGTCACCTCCTCAAAGGGCTCGGCAGCGAACATTGGGTTGTATGTCATGGTGATAACGTAGAATGGTGACGATATGAATGGAAAGGCTGCTGGCTAGCAGCGCAGCCGGTCAAGAAAGCCCAAGTGTGAAATAAGTGGAATTTGCACAGTACACGTGCTCAGAACGACCGATGCATACTTCCCATTGCCAAACTTTTACCGTAAATTTATGGCAACAACACATTATTTAATTTTATCGACGCCGTTCTCAATTTCTATCATCGAGCTATACTTCCCAGTATTTACGTTCATGACTTTCGAATATAATGCGAGTTCTGGATGTGACTCCGACACGGATTCAAACATTGACTGTCGACTGATCTGGAAAGAAATATTTGATTTCATCGTCCTTTTCAGCACTCCATGAGTCTTAAAATCCTTCTGCTCGGCGCTGGAGGCAGAGAACATGCATTAACTTGGAAATTGGCCCAATCGCCACTGGTTGACCACATATATGTTTGTCCAGGAAATGGCGGGACAAATCAAGAAGCAAAATCTAGCAATTTAAACCTTCCGTTGCATGATTTTCCTCAGCTTGTCGACTTCGCTGTTAAGACTGGAGTATGTTGATCATCGTACATTTCCTTCCCTCCTCTTATCGAGCCTATCGCAGGTCAATCTCGTCGTGCCCGGTCCTGAACAACCACTGGTTGATGGCGTCGAAATGTACTTTCGCAAAGGTGCGTCTCAATCAGTCTTCCAAACGTTTGCCTCATTCAGCCTAATAATATTACAGTCGGAATACCGGTTTTCGGACCAAGTCCGCTCGCTGCCAGAATGGAAGGATCCAAATCGTTTTCAAAATATTTTATGGCGCGGCACTCCATCCCCACGGCAAAGTTCCGCGTCTTTCAATCGTCGCAAATCGACGAAGCGATCCATTATGTCAAGACTTGTGGTCATCTGGTCGTGCTTAAAGCTGATGGTCTCGCAGCCGGCAAGGGAGTACTAATTCCGCAGTCTGAAGAAGAAGCGATCGCTGGACTCAAAAATATTTTGGTCGAAAATGTTTTCGGAGCTGCAGGTAAGCGTTCTGCATGCGGGATCTGTGTAATACCGATCATGTGAGTGCGCAGGTAATCAAGTCGTCGTCGAAGAACAATTGACAGGTCCAGAAATTTCTGTCCTCGCCTTTTCCGATGGATATACTGTAGTACCTCTCCCTGCCGCTCAGGACCATAAACGTATTGGCGAAGGAGACGTTGGTTTGAATACTGGCGGGATGGGTGCCTACGCCCCTGCCCCAGTTGCATCGCCTGCAATCATGAAACAGATCATGGAGGAATCTCTTCGACCTACTATTGACGGAATGCGGAGAGACGGTCAGAGTCTACCCCTCATAATTCTACATTGTCTGACTCTCTGGTTTTCATTAGGGTTTCCCTTTGTTGGCATGCTCTTCACTGGGTTTATGCTGACCTCAAATGGACCAAAAGTACTAGAGTATAACGTCCGTTTCGGAGACCCCGAAACGGAAGCTCTCGTTCTTCTCCTTGACCAAAAGGCGGACTTGGCCGCCATCCTACTCGTAAGTTCCAACTTTCAAACTTTGTCTTCCAATATCTCATCCACAATAGGCCTGCGCGGAGCATCGTTTAGATAGTGTTCCCGTTCCTATACGAAATGGTGTTGCAGTGTCCGTTGTCCTTGCTTCCGCTGGATACCCAGGAAGTTACGCTAAAGGCAAGCAAATCCAGTTTGGAGAACTACCCTCAGGTATTACCATTTATTTACCATTCCTCGAACTGTCTGATTAACACACTTCAGATACGGTTGCATTCCATGCCGGTACAGAACAGAAATCCGGGGCGACTCTGACAGCAGGCGGACGGGTTTTGGTTGCTGCTGCTTTTGCGTCGACTTTGGGGGAAGCCTTGAAGATTGTCTACCGAACTGTAGATCAGATATCCTTCGAAGGCAAGACATACAGACGAGATATCGCACATCGGCCAGTCTTTGTGTCTTATTTATTATTCTCCTCCCCTCATTGTTCTGTAGTGCATTGAAAGTCTCTGGTTCGAATCAAGGTTTGACATATGCACAGGCTGGTGTATCAGTAGATGCAGGTAATACTCTTGTCGAAGTTATCAAGCCCTTTGTGCGGTCCACTCGTCGATCAGGCGCAGACGCCGAGATCGGCGGATTCGGTGGGGTCTTCGACCTCAAAGCGACAGGATATATAGATCCTGTACTCGTCAGTGGCACAGATGGTGTAGGCACTAAACTTCGTGTTGCCGTAGATGCAGGGATTCATGATAGCGTCGGTTTGTCTCTGTTTTATTTCTGCCTAGAATACTCCTTAACGTTCCAATGGATTGGGGATAGGCGTAGACTTGGTCGCGATGTCTGTGAACGACCTGTTAGTACAAGGCGCCGAGCCTCTTTACTTCCTAGACTACTATGGCTGTAGCAAACTTGACGTCGCCATCGCATCTCAAGTGATTCAGGGTATAGCTGAAGGATGTCGGGAGGCTCAATGTGCATTGATTGGAGGTGAGACCGCCGAAATGCCCGGGATGTACCAGCAAGGTCAGCGTTACATACACGTACAACTTGACTGCGCTCTGATAGGAACTTCGTTCATAGGAGACTATGATCTCGCAGGGTTCGCTGTCGGTGCCGTAGAAAGAGAACGAATACTACCCTCCAACAATATCGTCGCCGGAGACATTCTTTTGGGTATCGCCTCCTCCGGCCTTCATTCGAATGGCTTTTCTCTCGTACGAAAAATCTTGGGGACCACGAACTTGTCGTATTCATCTCCTTGTCCTTGGGACACCACTCTCACCCTTGGTCGAGCTTTGCTTAAGCCCACCGCGATCTACATTAAACAAATATTACCGGCAGCGCAAGCAGGTTACATAAAGGGTATGTCTCATATCACCGGCGGAGGTTTCGTCGAAAACATTCCTCGTGTGCTTCCAAAAGAGCTAGGGTGCTCGATAGACGCTGCATCTTGGGAGCTACCCCTGGTTTTCCAGTTTCTCATGAAGCAAGGGGGCGTAGAACCGTTGGAGATGGCAAGGACATTTAACAATGGAATCGGTATGGTTGTCATCGTTAGTGAGAGTAGTGCCCCCTTGGTAACAGAGACATTGCGCAAAGCAGGCAATGCAGAGATATATCAGATCGGGCGGGTTACGTCGAAGGTAGGAGTAGTAATGGAGAACATACATGTATGGAACCCAACGTAGTAGTAGGTTCACAAAATACATAAGTTGTGTGTGGACAGAAAGCATGAGTGTAATGACAATATTAGAGTATGAGTGAGTGGAGGAGCAAGAGTCAACATACACTGTAAAATAACAGGCAGAGACCAAAGGCTCGAAGGAAAGACAGCAGGATAAAAACGAGTTGCAGATGTCGGGTAATGTATGACAACGGCGGAAAAGAAAAGGACGGGGGTGGTATGCTCAAGAAAGGGATATTTCTACAAGAAATATTTTTATGGAGGGATGCACGGCGAAAACTATAATATGCATTGTGGAAGGACGAGATGGAACCAGACGATATCTGTATGGCAGTAAATATGTGCGGCGAAAAAACAGAAGTTATTGCAGATATTGGTGTAGATCGAGGATGATGAATATGAAAATAACCCAAGAGAAAGATAGAAGATAGACAAGCAAGCAGATACAACCACAGTTCAACAATTCAAGATTCATTTTGAGGACTCCAGAGTGTCAAGCGATGAGTCTTCTAAGCGGAGACCGACACCTCTGCCGCAACTTCCGGGGCACTAGTAGCGGCGACAGCAGCAAATGAGATTGGTAATTTTTGGATGTCCGAGGTGGAAGACGAGTGAGCAACGATGCTTGAATCAGAGTCCTGTTGGAAAGAATTAGTCTTCCATATTCACAGTTCTATCTTGAATTCAACTGACCTTGACGGAGCCTGAGTCTGAAGGTGTGCGCGTCCCATTTACTGAGGGGAAAGACTCGGAGTCCCTCCGCGGGGGAGGTGCCAGAAGCACCTGAGCGGCAGTGGGCCCAGAATGGCCGTTTCCATTCGGGAAGTAGACGCTGCTGGATTTTGGAGGTGGGGAAGCCAAATTGCCGAGAGTAGGAAATTCATCGGCATTGGGAACACGCTGTTGTTTAATGGGTGGAGGGCGTTTGTTTGATGCGTTTTTGTAACCCTGACCAGGCCGAGGGCGGTTCCCATCCTTTGATTCTATTTTGACAGGATGTCCATTCTGAGGACGAGTCTGGGGAGAAGTATCAGACCATCATCTATTATGTATATCTCACTACTTACATCCCGGATCGTAAGATCAGCCATTTTTGCGTCGAGACCGTTACCAACGCTGTTGTGATTGGGATGACCACGAGGAGCCCTAAATGCACCACCCCTTCCAGCAGCATACGAATGGGGCGGTGAAGGATAATCATTAAGCAGAATGTGAGGGAAACGACAGTCGTCACTGAAAGGAATCAGTAACATGTTGGAGACATTAAAATAAATAATTTACCCGTTCTTACATTTACCAGCAGGAAAGAATAAGCACGGTGGTTTGCGAGTAGTAAAAGATCCTCGACGTATGCTGCTACGACGAGCATGTCCAGTGGACTCTCGGTGCGAAGCAGGAGGTCCAGTGGGAATAGAGCCAAAAGTTTCGGACTGGGGATTTGAAGGAGGGGGGTCGACAACGCCGTCAGAGTAACCAACGGGAGCAGAAGCAGGGATGGGCGGATACTGAGAAATGCCATTAGACTGTACAACAAATGGAGGAGCAGGTACAGAAGTATTGTTGTACATGGTCGGCGGTGGAGGCGGTGGAGGCTGATGGTAAATCTGAGGAGGAGCGGCAGACATGGGTGGTTGAGGAAGGTAAGGAGCTGGTTCTCCAATTGGAGATACAGCAGTGAAAGGGACTTGAGGAACACCATTGGGACTGAAGGGATGTGGAGGAGGGAACATTTCGGGCGGAACAACGGAAGCACCGTTGGGTGATGAAATTATATTCATGCCATTTGGGGAAGGTTGTTGGAAAGAGGGTGGAGACATTGAGTAGTAATCATTGGGGGGATAATTACTGTTCATTGGGTCGTAAGGAGCGGGGTACTGAGCAGGAGGAGGAAGAGGACCGGATAAGTACGGCCCTTGTGGATGTGCAAACAGGCAGGATGCACCATATCGACACGCAGGAAAGTACCTGCAAGGGATGAGCCGGGCAATTTCCGGAGGAGGAAGATTCCCTGGTCCCGGAGCAGTCATAGACTGACCGTCAGCATGAACCTGTGGGGGAGGGGGAGAATAATAAACGGGACCTTCAGGAGGTGATGTAGTATATGGAGGATAATAAGGGTAGGCGGCAGGAGCGTAGGGATCGCCGTTAGCTTCGGAATAAAAACCGGTTTCGTTGGGTGGCGCCAACGAGACAATTTTGACCTGCGCAGGGTTAAGAATCTCTAACATAGTTGGATCCTGTGTGTACGCCTGAGGGGGACCTTGATGAGAAGCGCTCATGGGGTCAGCACCTATGGTTCCGGTGAGTTTCATTTCACTATGGAGAAAAGAACATTGGTACCGTGAGCTAATAATGCGTGGACTACTTCGACATGTCCGTTTTTTACTGCTTCAATGAGCGGCGTGATTCCATTTGAATCTATACATAACTCAGCAAACGATGGTAGCGCGACAAGACTTCCACACATACCTTTCACGTTAACATCAGCATTGGAAGCAGTCCTCAATAAATCTTGAACTTCTTCGAGACGGCCCTCAGAGGAAGCTATCCAAAGTGGGGAGACCATGACCTTCGGGAGTTATATCTGAAGTAGAAGAAAAAAGAAGTGAGGAAGGGACGTAAGCAAGCGAGAGACAAGTGGTTTCGGCGGAGGTTTCGGGAAACAACGACAAAAAAAAAATTTATAATAAAAAATTATCGGAGCGATCTGTTCTATCACGTGCAAATCACTCGGACGGGTGAAATCAAAATATTACTCGTGCGCCGGCGGCGCCGCAAACTCATCTTGACCTGCCGCCATTTTCGGCCAGGTGTCTGCCGGCTGTGTCTTCTTTAATGACACTGCCGCGAATCGGCGGAACTTCAACGACGACTTGATGCCTTGTGCCGGTTTTGTGCTGTCGTCTTCAGTTGGAGTTTGTACTTCTTCAAAATGATTGATATTGCTATACCGACTACGTTGCACCACGTACTGGAAAGGATCAGCCACGTCTCCGCGGCATATGTGTAATTCCGGTCTCATCCGTGTGTGACACCGCAGGACACCGCAGTTGTATTTTATACATTAACACAGAACTCAAGTAACACTGCATGCAATGACTAATAAGTTTGCGCAGCTTAACTAAAACTTATAAGATACTGTCGAAAAATGAAAGCCCGATAAGATTGCGGACTTATGAAAGGACTTATTGAAGATAAATGTGACAACCCTGTCACATATGTTTTACATAATAAAGAATAACAAATGTGGAACTTATGGGATATAAATGGAATTTTCGGAAACTATAAGTATTAAATAAGGTCACATACTTTTAAAACAATAGTACAAGACTTATAGGAAAATTATCCGACAAAGTACTAAATAAGTACCTGATAGGTAGGGTTTTATATCCGAAATTTGCAGGATACTGATGTAGTACGGAAGAGAAACTTATGGACTACATATTGGGAACTTGTGTGACAGGGAAACAAATAAGGCAGGCAAAATAAAATGAAATAGTCAAAAACTTATAGAATAATTATATAACAGGAGGAAAGTATCACATGTTGGAGAATGTCCAAAGGGGTGTGAAGCATGCTCAAGTGTGTTGAAGCTTAGTCTGGATGTGTTGAAGCATGTTGGAAGGGTGTGAAGCATGCTCAAGTGTGTTGAAGCTTAGTTTGGATGTGTTGAAGCATGTCGGAAGGATGCGAAGCATGCTCAAGTGTGTCGAAGGTTAGTCTGGATATGTTAAAGCATGTCGGAAGGGTGCGAAGCATGCTCAAGTGTGTCGAAGCTTAGTTTGAATGTATGGAAGCATGTCGGAAGGGTGTGGAGCATGCTCAAGTGTGTCGAAGGTTAGTCTGGATATGTTAAAGCATGTCGGAAGGGTGCGAAGCATGCTCAAGTGTGTTGAAGCTTAGTTTGAATGTGTTAAAGCATGTCGGAAGGGTGCGAAGCATGCTCAAGCGTGTCGAAGCTCAGTTGGAATGTGTTGAAGCATGTCGGAAGGGTGCGAAGCATGCTCAAGTGTGTTGAAGCTTAGTCTGGATGTGTTGAAGCATGTTGGAAGGGTGTGAAGCATGCTCAAGTGTGTAGAAGCTTAGTTTGAATGTGTGGAAGCATGTCGGAAGGGTGCGCAGCATGCTCAAGTGTGTCAAAGGTTAGTCTGGATATGTTAAAGCATGTCAGAAGGGTGCGAAGCATGCTCAAGTGTGTCGAAGCTTAGTTTGAATGTGTTAAAGCATGTCGGAAGGGTGCGGAGCATGCTCAAGTGTGTCAAAGGTTAGTCTGGATATGTTAAAGCATGTCGGAAGGGTGTGAAGCATGCTCAAGTGTGTCAAAGCTCAGTTGGGATGTGTTAAAGCATGTCGGAAGGGTGCGAAGCATGCTCAAGTGTGTCGGAGCTTAGTTTGAATGTGTTGAAGCATGTCGGAAGGGTGTGAAGCATGCTCAAGTGTGTTGAAGCTTAGTTTGGATATGTTAAAGCATGTCGGAAGGGTGCGAAGCATGCTCAAGTGTGTCGAAGGTTCCAACTTCACACCCTTCCGACATGCTTCCATACATTCAAACTAAGCTTCGACACACTTGAGCATGCTTCCATACATTCAAACTAAGCTTCGACACACTTGAGCATGCTTCACACCCTGCCAACATGCTTCATCACATCCAGACTAAGCTTCAACACCCTTGAGCATGCTTCACACCCTTCCGACATGCTTCCATACATCCCAACTGAGCTCCGACACACTTGAGCATGCTTCACACCCTTCAGACATGCTTCAACACATCCAAACTAAGCTTTGACACACTTGAGCACGCTTCGCACCCTTCCGACATGCTTTAACACATCCCAACTGAGCTTTGACACACTTGAGCATGCTTCACACCCTTCCGACATGCTTTAACATATCCAGACTAACCTTCGACACACTTGAGCATGCTTCGCACCCCTTTGGACATTCTCCAACATGTGATACTTTCCTCCTGTCATATAATTATTCTATAAGTTTTTGACTATTTCATTTTATTTTGCCTGCCTTATTTGTTCCCCTGTCACACAAGTTCCCAATATGTATTCCATAAGTTTCTCTTCCGTACTACATCAGTATCCTGCAAATTTCGGATATAAAACCCTACCTATCAGGTACTTATTTAGTACTTTGTCGGATAATTTTCCTATAAGTCTTGTACTATTGTTTTAAAAGTATGTGACCTTATTTAATACTTATAGTTTCCGAAAATTCCATTTATATCCCATAAGTTCCACATTTGTTATTCTTTATTATGTAAAACATATGTGACAGGGTTGTCACATTTATCTTCAATAAGTCCTTTCATAAGTCCGCAATCTTATCGGGCTTTCATTTTTCGACAGTATCTTATAAGTCTTAGCTAAGCTGCACAAACTTATTAGTCATTGCATGCAGTGTAACTAATCTAGGAGTGATCAATATAATCCTAATTTTTCCATGAGTTGTTTGGCTGGGCCACCAGTAGCGGAAGGCAGGTCTATCTCTTTAGATAACGGTAATTCCAGGAGTTCTCGAACCGCAGTCTGTATGTCTTTCCCTGTGAAGAATTAATGATACACCATACAGAAGCCAGTGAATGTACAAAACTTACCTTCATATAAAACTTCGTAGATCTGTACAATCCATCAAAAACGATCTGCAAACGAGTTGAGAGAAAACTTACGGTCGTCGCGATTCGCGCCTTGATTCCAAGTTCGTCTAGTATCATCTTTACTCCCTTTGCAGTAGTTACACCCTCAGCAATACTCCCCAAACTATCAATAATAGAATCAAGGCTTTCGCCTTTCCCTAATCTGAAACCAACCGAATAGTTTCTGCTGGTCGGAGAGCTGCATGTCATAAACAAATCCCCCACCCCTGCTAATCCCAAAAACGTCAATGGGTCAGCGCCGTAGGCAGTGCCTATGCGGGTCATCTCAGCTAGACCGCGAGTTATTATCACTATTGTATCTTCAACAACCCCCTCTGATAACAGAGGAACCTGACTGACTTGCTCTAGTATTGTTCTCAAACCCCAGGCCATCAGCAGCGCCTGCTGCGATAGCATACACGTTCTTCAACGCTCCGGCTAGTTCAGTCCCAATGGGGTCGCTACCAGTGTAGCTATAGATATGAATATCAGTAAAAGCTATTTTTCATTAAAAACGGAACAATACCAGCGGAAATGTGGTTGATGAAAAAGCACAGCAGCGCGCTGTGCCTCCGAATCGGTGAAGGAGGTCACCGATACGGATGTCGGTTGACGTTGAACGACTGCAAAACGTATCAGAATCTGTAATGTACACGAAATGATTTACCCGCTTTCTTTCGCGAACGATGGTCCAGACTGATCCAGAATTCAACTTGTGTTCATCGAGATTTGATTAGCACGGCTCACAATGAAAGTTGCTGCTTTGGCAATCTCAGTTCCGCAAGTATCTGCAATAATTTCTAGGGTGAGGGCGTGTGTCCCGATCTCAATCCCTTTGTTCACGAATATAAGAAGAGGATGTTTCTTTCTGTCCAGATATGACTGTAACTTGGTAAGATTTTCTCTGTGGACATGACTGTTAGGAAATCACTGACGAGGAATGAGAACGTCCGGAAACGTACCTCAGAAATTGAGTAGGAATCGCGAATAGCAGTACATCCATGTCGTCAATGAGCGTTTTTCCAGGTAGTTCAGGCCCGACGGCGGTGATATTCACTGAGAACTGATGGTCCTTGAGGTAGATAGGATTTCGATGAACTTCGTTCAAAGACTTCACAACTTCTTCTTGCCGCGACCATAGATAAACATTGTGATCTGAGTCTCCTAGATGGTCAGCTAAACAGGACCCGAAGTTGCCTCCACCGAAAACCAACACTTTAGAAGGCTCCCAGAAGGAACGAGTAGGCGAAGCCATGAATGTACGGTGCGTAGTGCTATGAGAACAGTTCGTGTAGGAAGCCCTGTACACTTTGAGAGAGTGTTGTGTTGGTCTAGAAAAGAAATTCACGATTCGAGGTGAACGCACATGCATATGCTGGAATCGCGCATACTTAGCTGGTGACGTAACATCTCATCGCGCTTCGTGCATATGAATAGGCGCCACGTGCTAAATATGTGGGTTTGCTCTTACTTTCACTCCATCAGTATTTGCTTCTAGAAAGCCGTCTCTCATTTACAAGCAAAGTCCAATGCCGGTCCAAGATCGCACCAATGAATTTTTGGCCTGTGTAGATTCGATTATTAGCAGGACATCGATTCCCTCTCGACGAGATACGAAGCAAAAGCTGTTACAGAATGGCAAATCCGTCACCAAATCCGAATTCTCGCGTATGGCGTCTGGAATAGGGAAGGATATAAGTAGTACGAACATCAAGCTAGGCAAACTATCACAGCGTGCGTTCTCTGCTTGTCTTGTTGAAGCCATTCATTTATGAAAATATGCAGTCGCGAAGAGGAAAACGTTGTTTGATGACAGACCAGTCGAAATCAGCGTGTGCTTATTCTTTTGTATCCACTGACATACTTTTTAATACGCACTTCACGGCAGGAACTCACCTTTATAATCAAGCAAGACCTTGCTAGTCTCAATAAGCAGATAGCTACTCTCCAGGCGTACGTGAAACAGAAAAAGGCCCAGGGAGCGAAGTTGGAGGATGGAAACCAGATTAACGAACATCACAAGAATGTCGTGACCCTTTTGCAGAGCAAATTGGCAGATACAAGTGTGGCTTTCCAGGAAGTCTTAGAAGTACGCACTCAGGTATGTCCCTTATGAACTTAGGCGTTGCAATGTTCTCATTGATTCAATAGAACATGAAAGAATCTAAAGATAGAACAGAACAGTTCATGTATACTGCCTCCATCGCCGCTTCTCAGCCTCCTTCCAGTGAGGGACTCTTTACTTGACTGCCCTAACTATCTCATTTTGTCACAGACTCTGTCCTTTTCAATACTCGAGGCGATCCTATGGGTGATGGTAGCCCAAGTCGATATGATTCCAAGCGTCCTCAAAATGGAGATATGCTCGCTCTCAATCTGGAGGCAGCAGAAGAAGGGTCTGGTTCGCAGAACGGAGGGGCTTTCATGCAAATGCAAATGATCGAACAACAGGTTTGTCTCTTTGCTGGTATCTTCAGTTCCCAAATCTGACATCGAACTCGAGGATTCTTATATACAATCACGTTCGACTGCGATAGAATCTATAGAGTCCACCATTGCAGAACTTGGGCAAATTTTCATGCAATTAGCCAATATGGTTGCTGAGCAAGGGGAGACTGTGCAGCGTATAGACGCGGATTCACATGACATCGCAGCAAATGTCAGTGGTGCACAACGAGAGCTGCTGAAGTATTACGCCAGCATATCAAGCAACAGGTGGCTTATGCTAAAGATATTCGGGGTGCTCATCGTTTGCGTAAGTGGTCTTTTGTTTCTCCATATTCAACACTAACTATGAATTCAGTTCCTTGTATTTATTCTTGTTTCATGAACAGATTCATCATGTTGCTGGATCACTCGGTACTTCACTTATTGACTTACTTTATGCATACATAGGCACAGACTGGATAATATCCTATATATTAAATTTCCTGGGGCGCTTATATCAGACGCGCAGAGTATTGGTAATAGTGACTAAGCAATATTGCCGCGAAGTGGCTGTGGATCCTCTGCGCGGAGCGCTCAGAAATCTGCCGCAGAGCGGCGCGGCGCAGCCGCTTTTCCTCATGTTGAATACCTGAGCTGTTCACCCTTCAGATAAATTTCCTGGCAGCTCTCATTGTACCAATTTTTGTGTAATCTAACTGCTTCCATGTAAGTAATCTTTTTGCTTAATTATCAGTAACATTTGGTTCCAGAGGTTAGAATACCTGGAGGTGATAATGCAGGAGACTGCATTTAAACCATTCATAACACTAATGCCTTCAAGTTTGGATGAACCTGCCATTTATATTGGAGAGACATCAATTTTTCAGTTTGTCTTGCTTTTGCAAATGGTCAATCAACAAATCACAATGTCAATTAGTGGAGCCAATAGGCTGAAATCTGCACAAACTGGGGTCAAAGCTATTTATCTCAAAGGTCAAGTTGTTTGTTGCACTGTATGATATAAATTCTTGAGGCTGCACAGATGATACTTAAGCAATGTTTGATTTAGAACATAGAAATTATATTTTGAGGTCTGTTTCATACTATCTCCTATCTATCCTATCCCAGAGGTTACTTGAAATTAAATGACTAAATGCCAAGTATCAATGAACAGTTTAATCTCAAATAATAGTGTTAATGTATACTCAGTTGACAGTAAAAACTGTACAGTATATGATAATAATGCCATTGCTGAAACAGGAATGTTGGATGTATCCACTTATAGTGTATTCTCCTCATCTCCGTGTACAGCATATTCCTCAACAGATAAAAACACAACTATGTATATTGTATGTACCCGTTAATGAACCATTTACTCTACTGTGTATCAGTATGGTGGTTGTAGAGAGTATACTATGCTCACAGTTGATAGAAACACAACTGAGGGACTCTATGGCACTGTGTGTGATCTACTACCTACTGTACAGTATAATAATAACACTGTTTACCTGTCAGACTGAGTTGTACATATGGGGTATTCCTTCACATCAAGCACTATCTCTAGCTTCACAATACATATTATTTGTAAGTGAGACACAGAATAACAACTATATAGTGTGGAGGAGCAAAGTGACGACAAATGGGGGTTTGGGGGCTTGCCCCCAACAAGCTGTGAACCCGGCTAGAGTGCGGTGCGAGCTTTGCGAGCCACCGTGGCGTAGGCACGGGTTCTAAAGCTTGTAGGATTTTAAGATACCAACTGGCCCGCTATCTATCCCACAGGTATTGCATTCACACCCGTACCCCATTCATTCGAGTGTTGTGAACGATCACGTTTCTTGTTGTGCTTCTTGCCTCCTCGATGAACGGTACCATGTCCGACATCGTCAACCGTCCATGTCTTTTTTGCGCCCGGTGTTGCTCCGATACCTGAAGTGGCGGAATATCGTTCAGGTTGTGTGCTGTTTTCTTCATTCATCCCTTGACGCTCCGTCTGTACATCACGAATATTAGTATCCGACAGCAAGGTCATACATAGATTCGATATGCATACTCTCTGGTCATGAAGTTTCTTGTTCCGTTCCTTCAATTTCTGCAACCGAGCTTCACTTTTACCACCGCCCCCCGAAGTTAATTCCACATTAATAGCACGGCCATCAAGCCTTGATTGGTGCAGCTTCAAAGCTTGTTGGAGAGCATTGCGATGAGTGAATTCCAGGAAGGCACATCCTTTGGATTTGTTATTTGGCGTTGAAGTTTTGGGTGTCAGTAAGCGCACGAATGGCGGAGGATCTACGGAAAGATAAACAAGGATAGTCACCAAAAAGGGGATCTCAACGATGTTGGCACATACCGCACACAGAGAAATGCTCTTTGACTGAGTCTATGGGGGTTGTGTATTTAAGATTACCTGCAAATGAAGTCGGATCCTGCTCAAATAGAAAACCGAATGGTGGACCGACCGACGAAAAGAATAAATCTTTGTTTCTCATCGTTGCCTTTCTTTTTTTTCTTGGGAACATTTTCTTCCTTCCCTTCTCCATCCTTGACCTTCTCCATGACCGGTTCAGACCCTCGCTTTCTCTTATTCGGAGGAACAGTGACTGCGTCCGCCTTCTCTTCGATTGCCTTCCCCTTCCCTTTCTCCCTCGCAGATACTGTTGCATCCTTGATTTTTTCCTCCGAAAAAACAGTCTCATTCTCCATTTCCACATCCTCGATATCAAGACCATCTTGGATTTCCAGGACAGGAACTGAGTTATATTCCGTGTCATTCGAGCTAGTCCCGACGTCATTCTTGCGAGCACCCTTTCCCAGTTTGCCACTTCTGAATGCAATACCCTTCTTTTGCTTTTTTGTGAGTTTCGAAGAGTTCATGGCTATTCAGTCAAAAGTATGGGAGCTGCGCACGTGCTCAGAATGCGCGCAATGAACATTAAATCGTGACTTTTGAAAGTACAGTAATAGCGCTAGTGTTTATTTACTACGCCTCAAGCTTGTTGGAGCCTTCAAACTCCAGAATTCCGACACGAGAAACCATGTCCAGGATTGCTCCAGTCTCTGCATCGGCGACAGACGCCTCCAGATCTTCCACAATTTGCTGTGTTGTTTTGAAGCGCTGCGCGGAGGCATCTCTTTCCTGTTCCGCGCCCATGCTATTGTATACAACCGCAAGCAAATACTGAACATCTAACACCGAACGATATAGTTGGAGAACCATATAATCCTTCTCGGCAATGACAAGCCACCATGCAGCATGTTGTAGACCAGAAACTATCATCAAGGCATTCAGATACATTATTATCATGCAAAACTTGGACAAGCACACCAGAATGACCGGCAGCGATGATGCATCGGGCAACGGTGAATGCTGCAAACGCGCGTATTTCGATATCATTTCCAGTAACGATCTGCAAACTCGAATGAAAACAAGCTTGTATACTAGGAGTGATTGAAGATACCTGAGGCATGATATCCTCAATCATCTTTTGACTACTCTTCGAAAGCCCCAATTGAAGGCCCGCATCTGCTAGAAGGATGACTGCTATTCGATAGTGGTGTATTCGAAATAGGAATTCGGAATGCCATATGGATTTTAGTAATTGCTCTGTCATGATTGAGGAAGCTTCACATTCCTGCATATTCGCAAACTGAACTTTGGGAACGAGAAAAAGAAATACGATCACATACCCGTAACCGCAAAAGTTCATGCAAGGGGTCAGAAATCTTGCCTATAGGAACCGATCGAGGTCGCGGGATATAAACATAATGTCGCATGTTACGCTCTCCAGGGGGCTGGCGGGGAAGTAGAAAGTCGCGGTATAACCGGTCTTGACCTCTACCATGAATTATATAGGACTTGAAAGAAATAAAATACTTTGAAACGTACCGCCTGGAAGCACGCAATGCTAAAACTTGCCAAACCTCTTGCGCCCATATCTTGTAATCTGGGAGAGTAAGTCCTTTCCACACTGCCGGATTCAGAAGTATCGCGAGAGCATTGTCGTAATTTCCCTGTCGTGCACGCTGCCAAAAACAATGTTGAGAAGGAGGAATTGCATGTTCTCAACAAACGCACGCGATAAGCAGTATTCAAAAGAGCAGTCAAGCGGTTATTATCGGAACTACCCGCAGAGGTGAATGCGACGGCAACGTCCGCCTCGATATCTCCTATATTTTCACAACCTTTTCCACATGCTCTTACAACCATTGCATGGAAATTTATATGTTTGTAAACGCACCGGCAGCATTCCACACGATAGCCTGCACTGCATGTTGGGCCCATTGATCCGACTCCCTCGTTGTATTCATGTTTGTGTCACACCAGAGGTCGAACACGCCCAAAGACTCTGCGATTTTGAGAAAAGAGGCACTTAACGGTTGTTCCTTTGCAGTATTGTTAGATATCTTCCTGCATTAATGGAAGATCACCAACATTTGTGTCGTCCATTAGCTTCTTAACATCGTACAAGATATCGAGTGGATTGAGATTGGGCTGCACTTCGTTAATTGGCGGTCTTTCGTTTACGGAGGGAAAGCGGCGAAGAAGGCTGAAGCATATGTCAAGACAGTGTATGGAGGTTGCAGTAATAACAATCCACACACCTAATACATTGCTGTAGAGTTATTTTATCCCCGGTGTTTCTAGACACATGAATTGCTTCGGATAAAAGCTACGAAAGGTATCAGGATATAGGTAATCGAAATAGAGGTAAGACGAACCTTCCTTCCAGCGGAGTATTCCTCATGAATATAATGGTATCTGACCATGTTCAGCAAACCAAGTTGACGAACGCCTCTGATATGAAATGAGCAAATCACGAAAACGTTCACAAGAGGAAAACAGCCTACGAGTCGTTGCCTTCATGAAAACGTTGTTCGAAGAAAGAACGTAGATTTTCTTTAGCTAGCGTTTCATCGCCAATGGTCTGTCCTTTAATCCATCTGAGAGACAAGTTCAAATGAATTCAGATATGAGAACAAAAAGGACAGCATACGACGCATAAGCCTCCGGCTGAGCCCAATTTTGGCGGTCCCCTTGTGTTTGGAATATCTGCGAATCGGCTAACGAAAAGGTGAGTGAATGTGATTCAAGAAGGTAGATGAGGAATGCTGACTACTATTCAACTCGTCTTTATGGTTCGACTTGTATGCATTATTTGGCTTCCCGTCTATCCAGAGTAGAAACTCTTTGTAAAACTGTGTTACACCAGAAAATGATAGTTTGCCAAAACTGATATAACAACGTCGACAATAGAATCCGAATATCGACCTCCTGCCCTATGTGAGGTTGATTGGTGGAAGGTACGAATTAGAAAAGCTTGCATTTACGAGTATTGATTCGGGCTGAATGCAATAAATAAGATATACAGACAATATTAGAGGTATAAATGACGTACTCCTTCAGTTCCCTCATCCTTTTCCTGAAAGAGCATCGGAAGCCCTACATTCCTCATCAAGTAGAGTACAGATGATGTTCACAGCCACCTACCAGAGAAGAAGTTGATCATTTGATCAGTGGTTTCCAGTTTCTGCCTCATCAGATGTTAGCAAGATGGAAAAACTCATAAACCGAATACTCACGAATGCCTTGAAAGCTGATATCAGAGCTCTAACATCTCCCTCGTCACTTTTCGGTGCAGCCGACAGTACGTCTCGAAGTTCTCGAAAAGATTTAGGTTGGGTGAGCTAACAAAGTAAGACAGAGATCGGAGGCATGATATCTAGGTGTACCTCTGAAACTTCATCGAGAAGCATGCGTAGAAGATACAGCAGAAATTCGGAATCGAAATTCTTGGTAGGTAAGTCTTTGAATGTTAAGATGAATATGACTAGAAGGCCAACTTGGTGTGGTTGAAGAGGATGGTCTGTAGGATGCGCGTCCATAACGATGAATGTGATTATGTGACACTGACACGGACACCGCGATCGGAAGTCCACGTGAGCTCCATAGTATGTAATGGACCACGGCAAACGGCAGACCACGGGCCTCAATATTCCTGATGAAACTGAATCCTACTGAATCACTCATGCTAAGAAGGGGCGGAAGGGCAATGGGGAAATAAAGAAAAGGTAAAAAAATAATACCATTAAGTAGTCCTTACCCGAAATACTCAAGAACACCGGTCTAACAGATACACAAGATCCTATGACAAGTCCCTCTTATCGCTGTGATATCACGCGTCTTCCCCCCTTGTTTCCCTTCAACTTACCCACAACCTTCACAATGTCTGATTGGAAAGCCATTGCAGCAAAGAAAAAAGCTAAACAACAAGCCCTGATACCCAAAGAATGGATCCTTAAACTGGATGATATACCTATTGGAGCTGATGTCTCGCGCGTTCCGGAAACGTGTGGATTGATGACCGTCATTGAGATACAGATCACAAACTCGGACGTCGATGATTTACTGGAAAAACTTGCCGCAGGAGAATGGTCGTCGGTATTGGTAACGACCGCATTCTATAAAAGAGCCATCATAGCTCACCAGCTGGTAAGTTTGTTGTCGAAAAACTTGCTGAGATGCTGATTGCAAGTAAAGACCAATTGCTTGACGGAGATATTCGTTGAGAGAGCTCTGTTTCGAGCGGCAGAGCTTGATGATCACCTGCGCAAAACTGGTGCAGTTATAGGGCCTCTTCACGGATTGCCTGTATCTTTGAAAGATCAAATCAATATCAAAGGCTTGGAATCTTGCATGGGTATATGGTTTTGTACCTAATCCAAACGCCGCTGACACTGAATCCGAAGGTTATGTATCCTGGGTGGGAACTTATGCGGAACGAAACTCTGTTCTCACTGATATTCTCGAAAACGCTGGCGCTGTGCTTTTCGTGAAGACGAATGTTCCACAAACCTTGATGGTGCATCTCAATTGTATTATTCGCCAGTTCAAAACAATGCCTTGACAGTCTTCAGTGGTCAGAAACCTTTAATCATGTCTTCGGGCGAACTTCGAACCCATACAATCGCTCCTTGACCTCCGGTGGCTCGTCTGGAGGTGAAGGTGCTTTAGTTGGTGAGGTTTCAACTATACTGCGTGAATGTTGGATCACTAAAAGATCAAACAGCAATGCGAGGAAGCCCACTTGGTGAGACCTTCTGCTTTGATTCGAGCCCGCATTACTAATAACCTCTAGGGGTGGGATCAGATATAGGAGGGTATGAGAAGCAGTATTTGTTGTTAACCCCATCTCATGTTTGTTATCAGATCGATTCGTATTCCTGCAGCGTTCTGTGGGACATACGGACTGAGGCCATCATACGGACGAGTGCCCTACGCCGGTTGTGTTAATTCCCTTGAAGGACAGGATTCCGTGGCTTCAGTTCTTGGTCCGCTTTCAAATAGCTTATCAGGGATTAAATCGTTTATGAAAGCTGTCATTGATGCTCGTCCATGGCTCAAAGATCCTCTTGCGGTACGCAAACGATGGAGCGACGATGAGTACAACTTGGTCGATCATGGCAACGGAAAGAACTTGTGTTTTGCCATTATGTGGGATGATGGTCTAGTTGTGCCCCATCCACCTATCATTCGAGGTCTAGAGGTTGTAAAAAAGGCATTATTGAATGCTGGTCATGAAGGTGAAAACTTCATTTGGTTTCACTTTTACGATGTGTGGAGTTGAGGTCCTGTTAGTGATTGACTGGAAACCGCTGAAACACGCCGAAATGTTTAAATGCTTGGTACAATTCTTCCCTTGGTGATTATGTACAACCTAGATCTAACACGAGACATCCGCGAATAGCACGATATATGGGCTGCCGGGGCTGCTGAAGATTTCAAAGTCGTTACCGCAGTGACAGGGGAGCCAGTGATCGCGAGTATGGATCTGGACGATGAAATTTCTGCCGTGGGGAAACATGAGGAGCACAACAATGCCACTGTTGTCATCCCTGGTCTATCTGCATATGATTTATGGCAAACTCACAGACAGAAGAGGATTCTACGAGAGGAACATCTCCAGCTTTGGGAAGATACGATTCAAATTACTGGCACAGGTCGGGCTGTTGATGCAATTATTTCACCCGCAGCACCTTACACTGCTATCCGCCACGGAAAAAACAAGTATGTCATGCACAAACACGCAACTAGCTGCATTGACGCAATGTTTTGATTGACAGCACGGCACAATACACCATGGTCTGGAATTTGCTCGACTATAGCTCGCTGGTTATCCCAGTTTCCAGAGTCGACCCCGAAATTGACCGAGTTAAAGCGCCTCATAATTTTTACAACCAGAAAGACAAGGCAAACTACGATCTATGTGAGACTATTATTGACCATCTTACCCGTTATTAATGTGAGATGAACAAACCTTTTCTTCTAGATAACCCAGCAGACTTCGCGAATGCTCCAATCTCTGTCCAGCTGGTAGGAAGAACCTGTGAGGAAGAAGCTGTTATTGCGATGGGCGAAATTGTAGTAGCTGCTTTGAAACGTCAATGATAGGTTGAACGTTTGAACACAGTCAATACAACGTGTATCATGTAGTCGGCCAATGATGCGATTCGTTTGTGTCTAACGAAGTTGAAAAAATGAGAAGATAACGCCAAGTACATCGATGCAGCCACGGGACACAAACAACACCCGTGTCATACGTTGATCTTCATGAGGTTGTGACTAATGAGGTCGATAAGATCGCTGTGAGTTGCGAAGGTAGGGAGAAGACTTACGAATCATGGAAGCACAATTCTTATTTGACCGGTGGATCACCCAAGACTTAAGCCTCCCACTGCTTCGCCAGCCCCTTCAACTTCCTTCTCCTCTCCATCCCGTCTAATGCCACGGACCAGCGGCCGAAGGATAGGGCTAGCTAGACCCATAGATGCACGAAGTGTTGGACTCGATGTGACAGGCACTGTTCTCGAGAATGAGGTAGAGAATGAGCCAGAAAAAGTCGGTGAAGAGGTAGCGGAATTATTATTAGACCCAGGTACAGCTACTGGGATAGCGATTGGGAGACGTGGAGCGTTGCGAGTTTTTGGTGATCCAACATTTGGATGTGATTCCCGTAAGAAAGTAAGGGAAGGGGAAACAGCACGCCGCTTGGAAGCTGCCGGGTAGGGATCGAACCGATCATCCACTGCGACTAAAAATGAGTGCTCATGATCTCCGAACACGGATTAACACCCACGTTTACGTTTGTTTGACCGCACGACACTGGTAGTCGGGGGAGGGGTGTAGCGCCAATGATGTATCGGAGTGGACGAAAGCGAGGAAATGGAAGGGGACACAGATGGCTGTACTTCGTTGTCAGAAAACGCATGTAAAAGCGAGAGAATTCGCTTACTACGTCGACGTCCATAGCCATGCTTGATATACTTGAGAAACTGGGACTTTCTGAAATACTCATGGTGTTTAAATCATCACCATTGACACTACCGGCAGGCGTGCGATTCCTAATAGCAATGGGTTCACTCATGCTTGAAGCATAAGAAGGCTCGTCCTCCCCTTCATCGTCACTCGGTGTCTCTTCGCGCTGATAATCGTCTTCGCATGCCTCTTCTGGGTAACGGCCACGATTAGACATCGTGCTTGGCGTGCGGGGTTGCATGGGAAGTTCAGCCCCCGCAGCCACTAGACGTTGGAATGCGGCCTCCGATTTCACTTCGTCTTCGACGGGACGGGATTCTGCAAGAAGATTTAATATTCGGGGTTGTTTGACCTGGAGCTACAAAAAGGTATTAGTTATATATCCAGTGACAGCGAAAAGAAAGCGGACCGGGTAGGACAGACGACGCCTGGGTATAAGGTGATTATCTATAGCCGATGTCGATGTTTTCCGGGGCGGTGTACGCAGCGACTTAGCTTTAACCACTTTCCCCCCATCTTCTGATTCTTCGCTATTTTCTTGCACGGCAAGTGGAGGTGTGGGGTTCTCGGAGCTGCTAGATGGAGAACTCTCTCTGCCAGTGCGGTCCCTGTACATCGGAGAGTCCTCATCGTCTGAATGTGCCTTTCGCTTGCTTGGGGATGGTTGAAGAGTGAAAGAGCTGACGAGAGGGCTGTGAAGGCGTGTTTCTGATAAATGTGTCGCCTTGGGAGTTAGAAGACTTGGTCTTCGAAATCTGTGAAGAACGAAACTTGTATCCTCGAGCGTTACAGAAGAGGTGCTCGCAATCGAGCTAGATGGAAGTGCAAAATCTGACGATGATGTAGGAAGGCTGGGTCTAGAGGAATCTTTGGGCATTTTACGGGGGCGTTCAATGTGAAAGAGAATAGTGAACAAAATGGACCCGTGCGCAATCGCAGTAATGGCTGATCACATGCAGTCAGCGCTTAAAGACGCGTTCAACGCGACCTTTCGTCTAGTACTAGTAGTAGTATGAAAGTAATTCTTATACTTGAGGTTTGTAGATTCAGAATTGTATCGTCCATATTAATCAATGAAGTATGTGAGACTGTACTGCCCATGTCTATATCACTTCCGCCGACTACTGTTCAGATACCAGCCAGCATAAGGGAACCAGCTGTATAGATAGAGGTGCCGAGCAAGACAAGAACAGCTAGATTGTATAGAGAGCCACCATTCTTGTTACGCTGTGCTGGATCGCCTGAGAGGTAGCCTCTCGTATATATCACACGCGTCAAGGACCAGAAGGCGCAGGCGGCCGCCGCAACTTTGGGGAATTTCAACGCTGCTACCAAAGTCCTGTAATGTGGATTACTTATTGAGATCCAGATTTTGAAACAGGATGAAATCAAACATACGTTGTATATATGACAGGCAAGTTTTCGAGTGTATTTTGGTGTGCCCGTTGGGCGCAATTGAACTTGAGAGCATCAACAGAGGCCTCGACTTCTTTTTGTTCGGCGTACACTATGAACCCTAGTCAATATTTCACGAACAGGAGTAGTTCAAGCAACGGAACTCTGAGGATATTTGATGCCAGCCGTTTTTCGCTGTGTGGACACAACAGCACTCTGTCCGGCTACAAGGAAAACTGTGGATAAAAGCGCTCCAGCGACATAAGAAAATCTTAATCAACCGATCTTCTTAGTAAATAATGGACCACAGAAAGCAGTGATGCGCACCCTTGGGGAACTACGATAACTGAGGACATTTGATGAAATTTTCGATAAAGAAGAGTCTCAAGGAGCAAGATTTTATACGCCCCAATTACGTGGCAATTTGCCAGGGACGGACAGGGATTATTAGATGCCGAATGACGCGTCCTGGAAGGCTGACACATATAGAGCGCTTTCTCGATTTGTTTGTCATTTTCAAAGACAAACTGGAGGTCTGTTTGGGCTGTATGTATAACTCCAGATCGAAATTGTTCGAAGCAAGTTTGAAGAGACTGTGTAAGATGCAAGCAATCACGGAAATGATAGCGCTTGTCGGCGTCTAAACTTTGTGCGCCTAGATTAAAATTTAATCCACACTGATTTTTCCCCAACGCTCTCAATGTCTAAACGATCGGTAACAGAAGTTATTTCTACCGCAGATGGCCAGGCGTTTCTGAAAGTATCAGGCGCTGGTGCCCGCCGTGAGGCTCCAGCGGGAGATGAAATGGGAGAATTTGAAGACGCTTGGGAGGACGAGATCGAAGAGGACGAGGACGTTGTAGATGCAGAAGCAAACTCACAGGAAGATGGTGCGGAATTCTTTGGGAATCTATCAACATGCTCAACCCTATGAAATAATATCTCCAGACATGGATGTAGACGAATTGATGCCTGCAATCGAAGAGTCGGAACAGCCATCCGCCACTCCTGACGTCTTCATTCCTGGCACCCATACTCTAGGAGAGGATGAGATACTCGAACCCGATGAGTCGGTATATCTCATGCGGCATTCCACTGGCGTAGACTGGCCTTGTCTCTCGTTTGATATACTACGCGATAATCTAGGGGAAGAACGCCAACGTTTTCCGCATACCGTATGGATCGTAACCGGAACACAAGCTGATCTCGCTAAAAACAATGAGATCGTGGTCTACAAAATGAGTTCCTTACACAAAACACAAAAAAATGGCGGTAAGTAGGTTGATTGTATATTACGCAAGAATCTACACCTCATTCCATTTTCCGCCCAGACGATTCTGATTCGGAAGACGACGAGGAAGACGATGCCTTGGACGAAGACCCAATAATCGAACACCGTTCAGTGCCTCATTTTGGCGGCGTCAATCGTATTCGTGCGCAACCATTACCTGCATCGGAACCTTTACCTCCGCCCACTCAACCCTATCATGTTGCCAGCTGGGCAGAAACTGGAAAGATCCATATATGGGATATACGTCCCCTGATAGAATCGCTGGAGACTCCTGGCTACTCTTTTGATAAATTACGCAGTAGCAAGCCTGTCTTCACAATCGATGCGCATGGACGGGCAGAGGGCTTTGCGATGGACTGGGCAGCATCGAGCGCATCTTCAATTCGCCTTTTGACAGGTGATATCAACTCTCAAATATTCCTTACAACATCCACCGTTTCTGGATTTAGCGTGCTTCCTCAACCGTTCACTTCTCACACCTCGAGTGTAGAAGATATACAATGGAGCCCTAGCGAACCTACAGTTTTTGCCTCGTGTTCGGCTGATAGAACGGTTCAAATTTGGGACGTGCGGAGCAAAGGCAGGAAAAGTGTTGCTGGGATTGATCCCGCTCACGAAAGCGACGTGAATGTTATCAGCTGGAACAAGGGCACTTCGTACTTGCTCGTGAGTGGTGGTGATGAAGGTGCTATCAAAGTTTGGGATTTGCGTAACGTACAAAAGAAAGGGTATCTAGTTTTTTGCTGTGTTTTTTTCCCTCGATTCTCACCGACCTTGAACTTAGAACCTCTACACCGACCCCGGCCCCGATCGCCTCCTTCCATTGGCATAAGGGACCTATAACCTCCTTAGAATGGCACCCTAGTGACCTATCCACGTTCGCGGCTTCAAGCGCAGACGGTATAGTTTCTTTGTGGGATCTTGCAGTCGAACATGACGACGACGAGATGAACGAAACTTTGGACACGAAAGATATACCCCCTCAAATGCTATTCAACCATCATCAAAAGGACGTCAAAGAAATCCATTGGCATCCCCAAATACCTGGCGCAGTCGTAAGCACAGGAGCAGAAGGATTCGATGTGTTCAGTACTATCGCTACATGAGCGTTCAGACGACGATTCGCTGCATATACTACGATGTAGATCCATTTTATCAATATGTATATGCCGCCCTTTATTTGATTCAAATTAACTCGTAAAGCCCTTGGTAACCTTTCGTTAAACGATGTCACCTAAACTGATTTAGGATAAACTTTACTTTGGTAATGTTCTTCTGCGTGATATCTGTCAAAGCAGCGTATAAATCCCGTATGTCAAGCAAGTGATGACGAGAACTAAAGATTTGCTTTTCGTCATGTTCTAGAAGTGCTGACTGAAGATGAGACCATTCAGAAGGCGGTAATTCTAAAAGAAGAGCAACTTACAGTGTAGTCCTCCACGTACGGGTATTTTATAAGCTTTGAACATATCTTTGCTCTTGCCAGATGGTGTTGGCGCGCGCTGTCTCTCAGATTGTATGCACAATCTTGTGCGCGATGTAACTCATTGAGTATCTCTGTGTTGAAACGAATGGTCTCAAATAAGTAATCGACAATAGCTTGAAAACCATGACGCGAACCTTCTTGCACTCCCGCACCTATGGACCCAGGGTTGATCAATAGTTATCGAGTTGTGAGAATCCAGCCAACGAACCAAAGTTATCGCCACTGTCAAATCCATACGGACTTAGAACCAATCTTGACCAGAAATCGAGCGAGACTCACCCTTCGATTCTGTGAGGCGAAAAAATGGAAGCGGGCAGTCAGAATTATGGTTCGGTGAAATGTACCGGTTCATACTCACTTGGGTATAGCCAGCGTGACCCACAGCCTAACCTTGTCGATAGAGGTCACCAACTCTTCGCATTCCTTCTTGATTATAGAGTGTAGATGTTTGACATGTTTATTCTCTAGGACAGTATTGGACAATAGAGCATGTCGGGTATCGTGTTGATTTATCCTCGAAGAAGATGGTTCGTTTGCATCGAATGAATCTGTCGATATCTTGCGCTTTTTCAGAGGTCCATCTATGTCTGAAGAGTCCAAAGGTGGCGGATAAACAGTAGTATCAATGCTGGCGAGGTTGGCGTCATGAAATGGTGAACCTGGATTCGTCGTGGATAGAACAAGTTGCTGCAGTTCACTGAAACAACCAATAAGCAAAGACCAAGGGAACAAAGAATGTGAGTATATTTACAGTGTCTACAATGGAGATAAATTTATGAATCTCGATCAGGATACTGTTCTTCTACGAACTTTCTTGGGGAACGTGCTAAAGACCACTTTCTCGGCGGCTTGCTTCACGTCCGAGCGAAATCGCTATGAAGCGTACAAACAGCTCAGGAAGCTGGAAGTGTAGAAAAAACTACTCACCTCTGTTTGAACCGCCAAACCTCTGTCCATTTATGATTTTATAACTTAAAATGGTGGATAGGATCAGACGGACCGGCAAGTTAAGCGCCCACTGACATAATGCCATATACAGATGTGTATGCGAAATTTAGACGCTTTCTGAGTTCTCCTGTGCCATTTGGTTGCCATGGCCCACAATGAAGAGAATGATGCGATTTCGGCTCTTACTGGACTCTCATTAGGAAGCATTCTTGGTGACCTCAATGTAACCACGGATTCCCTCAACAATCAACTCGGAATTTCCGGTATACCTGCCCTCAGCTCAAAACAGATTTACAACGAGAATTACGACGACGAAGATGCAGTCGGGCTGGATCAAGGAGATGACTGGGAGGCACAGATCGATCTTGAAATGGCGCAAGAAGGGGATGATGCAGTGAAAATGGAGGTTAATTCACCTACGCTTAGGCAGAAGCAGAAACGGACAAGGATCGTGAAGCGTTTGATAGAGCGCCCAAAGACTGTTTATGAACGTTTTCCTGCATTCGAGAAAGACAAAGTCTTGGACTTCAGCGAATTGTTCAAAGGATATACCGCTCGTAAATCAAGAGTAGGGAAACGGCAGTTTGCCGGTACGTCAACTTTCAGTCTTTGCCCTCCTCCGTCGTGCTGATCTGAAGTGCAGTCGAGACAACTTATCCGAGAAAGAAAGAGGTTCCAAGGGGCTTTTTAGAATCCGTAGCAGGGGATACGAAACGTCAGGTAGAGAACAAGAGGGTTGAAGCAGTGATATCGTCAGGGAGCATTGAGGCTGATCTTCGTCGAGCACTCGAGGTACGCAAATAGACTTTCTGTTAGTGAAGAGGCTTAGTTTTCGGAAATAGGAACGGGGAACAACGAACGTTCAAGTATCGGTACCACTACATGACAGGTCATTCGATCTGGTTCTCTTATCAAATTGGGAGGATCAAATCATATATGAACCAGATCCTTCGCCTTCTGCTGTACCCCAATCTACTGACAACAGCCTGACCACTTCTGTGAACAATGTTTTAGAGTCGGGAGTGTGGACGCAGAGCATAATTTGGACACCTGATGCACCGTTCAGAGACTTCACTCAGCTCGAGTTCAATCATGAGGATGACATTGTTCCAGAAGAGCGCTCAAGTTCGTCTTACGTTTGTGGCCTCAATTCCCTTTGCTAAATACCATTTCTTCACAGATGAACAAATTCGACCCAGGAAACGTTTCAGAACAGATGCTGCTCCGCGGGACAAATTCAACCTATCCAACGATCAGTACTATGAGGTTGCCAAAGATGGCGGGCGTCATCGTGTGCGCCAGACCTTCGGTCAGCTCACCGTAGAGCACGCTTATTCAGCCCAGAAATTACAACTTCCATTTGTGAGGTTTATTCCTGGATTGCTTTGGGGAGACTAAGCTAACATAAACGTTAGTACAAAACGCGACTTTCCAAGCAAGAAGCTCGTTCCTTCCATCGGCCCGCACTGCAATTCCCCATCAACATCGAGCTCCATTTCACGAAAGTCCGGACTGCGAAGAAAAAAAAGGACAAAGCTGGGCGTAAACTAGGTAAGGGTGGCAATGTGGCAGAAGGACTCCATACTACTGGGGATCTGAGTTTGCGAGACACAAGCAATTTTGTTTTGTGGGAATACTCTGCATGTACATCGTTTTTGTCTTTCAATGCGGACTGCTCATTGGCAACATTCAGGAGGAACACCCACCTATTATCCCCAACTTTGGAATGGGTAGTGTGCTGGTGAACTATTATCGAAAAAAGGACGAAAAAGATGACCATGTTCCGAAGGTGGGCTTCTCACAGAATAATTGCAATAACTTTGATTATAATTCTGTCTAGTTCGACCTCGGCGTGCCGTTTGTACTAGAGCCGCAAGACGAATCGCCATTCATGAAGTTTGGCTACGTCTATCCTGGCCAGGCGATGCCTGCTCTGTACAACAATCTGGTTCGTGCACCACTCTTCCGACATAAACCCAAGCATACCGACTTCCTGGTTGTACGGTGTGTTAGAACCATGGATTTCCTCCACATTCGAATTCATGATAATTTAGGAGTACCGTAAAGGGCGAAACCAAATACTTTATCCGCGAGATCAAAAATCTTTTTGTCATCGGCCAAACATATCCTGTCACCGAGGTTCCTGGACCTCACTCCCGGAAAATCACAAATACAATCAAACACCGACTGCAGATTATCGCGTACAAATTACTGAGAAAAAGCACAGGCGAACGATTGAAAATATCTAGGTTGATGAAATATTTTCCAGATCAAAACGAACTACAAATGAGGCAACGATTGAAGGTAATGGAAGACACGCGCTCAAAACTGTGTGTCAAACTAAAACTTTATTCGCTCAGGAATTCATGGAGTACCATCGCCGTGGCCCCCATCAAGGCTTCTGGCGTCTTAAACCCAACTGGCCTGTGCCCTCCGATCCGGAAATGCTCAAGATGGTCACCCCCGAGCAGGTGGTCCTTACAGAGAGTATGCAGGTTGGTCAACGTCATTTACAGGACTCTGGGTATAGCCAAACCGCAGACAACGCGGATGGCGACGAAGCAAATCTCTCAGTAGAGCAGCAACTTGCGCCTTGGATTACGACGAAGAATTTTCTTTTTGCGACACAGGCAAAAGCCATGTTGAGGCTCCACGGAGAAGGGGATCCTACGGGACGAGGGGAGGCATTTAGTTTCATCCGAATCTCTATGAAGGAGATCTTTGTCAAAGCCGGGGAGGACTACGAGCAGAAGATGGGTATGTATGTTGTACCTGCAAAATGTCAGTCTTTACTAACTGTTTTGAATAGCGGAGGCCGAGAACAGGCCTAAGTCAGCCCATCGGTACAACGTTGCCGAGCAACAACAGATATACAAGTCTGAAATTGAACGTATTTGGAAGGCTCAATTTGATTCACTGAGTCGGCGGGAGGAGCCATTGCTGACGGCTGAGGATCTGCGAAGAGATGCGCTGAAAACACAACAAATTGAAGCCCAACAACAGCAAGCCAACCGGGATCTCACACCGTTAGATTCTTACAGTCGTGGTCCGTCAATGGATAGAGGGAGTGTCGATCCTGAAGCGACCCGGCGAGTCCTGCGAATCAAGCGCCTGGTCGATGGCCATTGGGAGACTGAGATTGTTCGGGATCCGGCCGTCATTCGAGCGTATATCCGTAATCGGCAAGCTATCGAGGAGGAAAATACGCTGACTGATAGTTTGGCGCCGACTGGTGATGCTGATAAGGATAAGCGAGCGAAGAAGAGGTATGCCAGCACCATCTCACTCGAGATGATCCTTTTAATTCGGAACATAGGATTGAGGAAGAGCTCGCGAGGATGAAAAAGAACCAGGAGAGACGTCTGCACAGAAAAAATGCGAAGATTGTAAAGGAAGGTGGCACTCCTCTACAACTCAATAGACCTCTGAAATCAGAGACAACCGTACGTGTTCTTTTCTGCGAACGTCGAAATGTGATGATGTACTCAAGAGATGGTTTCCTCGTTAGAGACGCTGTGGCCATTGCGGGCAAATGGGACACATGAGTACGCATTCGGTTTTTTTCGGCCGTACTTCCTGACAACCTATGTACTTTCCTCTTAGAAACCAATCGAAAATGTCCTCGGTGGGAGGAATTTAACTCCGGAGCCGCACCTACACCCGGGACTTCTGCGGCCTCACCGTCCGCAGCGACGAGCCCTCCCGCGACACCTTCTCAGTCGAACATTGGATTTAGTCGGGGACCAGCTTTCGGACATTCCACTGCGACTAGTCCCCTGGCTACTAGTCCTCCTGTGACTGTTTACGACGAAGCAACTCCAACAAGTTCTGCCCCAAAGATCAAGTTGAGTCTTGGAAAAAAGACCTCTTGAAGTACCGGATACGTGTATCATGTTTTATTTACAACTTGCGATACTGTAATATTAAAATAGGTATCATCTACTTACACACATGATTCGCGTTGATTCCTTGTTTTAAGAATGTGCCGAGTGCGATGTTCTTCCCAAGCGATTACACTAAAGTAGGAATGTGCTCACGTCTGAATTTTCATATCCATTCCTGAGATTTGTGGGAGGCCCATGTAGCCCTGTAGTCTCCGATCCGACCTGGTCCGGGAAATGGTGTATGTCCGAACTGAATAGATTGGAAAAATTGCTTGGCTTTCAACCAAGCCTTTGATTGCCCAACATACAACACGGTGGCGATACACCTCGAGATGAACTTGGCGTTCTGAGCCTGCACGAGCTGGAAGGAAACAGATTTCAAGAACCCGGGGAAAATAGATGGAGTTTTTGAAAATGCGACCCATTCAATGAGAGCTGGTGTATGTTCGGGAAACCAAGTAAATACTTGTCAAAAATTGCTAAGACCGTACCAGACTGTTCAGAATTCGAATCAAAGGCCTCTGCTCGCACACGCAGCAGAAGTAGGGATTTTTGAGGCCTGACATAATGTAGCCGTCTTGTCGGCTTGTTGGGGGTAGTTTTCTAATCATCTAACGTCCAAGCACTGGGGCAGCAAGCTGGCATAGGATGACATTAGCAATAGAAGTTGCACTGGTACACACTGGGGTCCAGGTGTATCGGAGAAAAATACTGAAGAGATGATTACGTCAGAATTTTAGCCAAGACTGGCTTCTCCTCCCCTGTCTTGGCACTCTTGGCATTGTCAGCAGCTGCCTATTTGAAGCAGATGTTCCGTTCAAAACTTGTCCCCTTGGCTCAACTTGAACGACGTCTTTATTCAATGGCTGGCTCTGATTATGACCGCGACCGTGACATTTCTCCCTCTAGTGGATCCAGCGTCGAGCCATCCTCTGTTCATCATTGTCAATGGCAAGACTGTTCTCAGTCTTTTGTTGACCCAGAAACTTTATACAACCATCTTTGCAACGAACATATTGGTCGAAAAAGTACCAACAATCTTTGCCTCACCTGCAAGTGGAAGGATTGTGGAACGAGCTGTGCAAAGAGAGACCATATCACTTCTCATTTAAGGGGTGCGTTTATTGATATTTATCTCAAGTTCCGTTTTCAATCAATTGTTGCCAGTCCATACCCCGCTGAAACCTCATGTTTGCGAGGTCAGTCTCATCCCTTTTCTGTGAATCTCTACAGGATGTTTTTATCTTGCAATTGTAGATATGCAAAAAGTCATTCAAGCGTCCGCAGGACCTGAAGAAACACGAAAAAATTCATACTGAAGAGCATCATGCTGCTCATAAACACTCTAAAGCAATTACCGTCGTCGATCCTGTTTATGTGTCAAGAGTTCGAAAGGAGTCGGGCAACCACAGTGAGAACAAGTCGGAAAAAGATAAGCCAGTATCACGTATACGTGCACCTACTCCACGCTCCGTGTCCCATTCGTCTGCTTCGCCAGAAAGTGAGTCCAGGCACATTGCACTACTCTGTATTTGCCCACGTCTTGTATCTAGGCTCTTTACCTACCCCTTCTCCTGAGTTGACTCCGCCTCACCATCATACTCACCATTCACCTCTGCACGACGATCTCTTCATTCACAATCAACTTCCTCCCTGGGATGGTCTTCGTTCCGACTCCAACGCGGTCCACGTATCTGCCGGGTCAAAACGTTCTCATGATAACGATTATAGCGTGGACGATTTTTTCAATGACATGAAGAAGAGAAGGGTTAATCCTTCTTATGATCCGGGTACGTTACTTCTAATCTTCAACGGCCTAAACTCGATTGAAGGTTTCTATCAGGCATGGTCGAACGTCTCAATAATATGGCCTACAATCATTCTCACTCCAATGTGCCTTTCAATCCTCGTTCTGTCTCGTTAGATATCCGCACGCCTGAAGAGCTTGCGGCCGTAAACGAGTTTTTAGTCACCCTTGGACGTGATGTATCTGGAATGATACCTTCTACTCGCTTGGGCCATCACACCCGTTCTCAAGGAAGTTTTCCTTCTGAATCCTTCTTTGATTCTGTTGCCTTGAGTCAATTGGGCCTTACCGGGATGCCTGGTTTACCTCCGACTGAGAATTTTGTCTCTGCGCCATCGTCATATGCCGGTGGCCCACCTACTAGCGCGACGTTTACACACAGGCCGGGCTCGTCTGGTATGTATTCTGGCGTCGGTGGGGAGGCTGCCCCTGGCCGACATTCTTCAAGATATTCTCATCTCCAGCAATATGACTTTCCTGGTTCAGGTACTTACCATCAGCTCACCCCTCCACTGGATCCTAGTTCAGAATCTCCGCACTCTACGTCAACTCCTGTGAGTATGCATGCCATGGCACAGTCCCTCAGCAATAACAGTCGATATTCTGCTCTTTCCCCTATATATTCATCACATCCTTCCGTTTCTGGTCAGTTCGGGGTTCATCTCAATCCTTCTGCCGAGAGTGTTGCTGGGTTTGACTATTTGCGCGCTCCCCGTGGACCTGTGCCAGATGTAGGGTTAACCATACCGGAATCAATCGGTGCTGACAAGGCTGTACGACGCCCGATGGTGCTATTAAAGAGCATACCTTCGAAGGAGGATCCTTCCACAATCGCCTCTTCGGTTGGTGCTCCACCCGAGCCACTAGAACCTAAACTCACTCATGGTATTCACCGTGGACCACCGGCCAAATTGCCCTCGATTGAATCCTCATCATCGAGAAAGCTTACACCTGTACCTTCCTCTTCTACTTCTGCGTCCGCGCTTTATCCTACTCTTACGCTTACTGAGGGAGATGCACAATACAAACTCCCGCCCCTGAAGTCATTCTGCCCTGACTCCCCGTCACTGGCATCTAGGCCTAGTACCCCTAGTTCTGTCGATGATTCACCACGCCCACAGACTACCGTGCTTCCTAGCTTGAAGAGTCTCACTGCGGTCGGATCAGTCAGCCTACATCCGCCAAGGCCAAAACGATCGCTGACCGGTGAATCCGATGAGCTCGCGCGCGAGGTCGGGAAGATTGAGCTGACAGGACCTGGAGCACATTCTCCTGCGCTATTACATTCCTCGTCATCATCCTCTGCTTATGCGGAACGAGGATCTCCTCTCCCCAGAAAACCGTTCCATGATGTTAACATTCCCCTCGACGAGCGTCGGCGGCATGCAGAATTTATTAGGACTTTGTTAGTGGCTATCAATGAGGATTACATGAAACGGTCGGGTTCAGAGTCCAATCGAAGCAGTGTGAAGCAGGAAAATGACGATAGGATGGACGTGGATGAGGCGGCGGTTGTTAAGCCGCGGCCATCATGCAATTCTAGCGTGGATATAGAGATGTGTACCGCGTAAGGTGTCGTTAATGTTTTGTATCCTTCTATGTATAAAGGACTTGCATTTAAAAGTCATTATTTTGTATTATTTCCATTAAATTAATGATTGTAGTTTTTGCACTGAGTGTCTGTGTCTATTGTATGTACTTTTTTTTCAATCTATGTACATACCATGAAACTCCATGAAAATTGAACTTTGCTTAGACGATATGGGACGGAGGAACTGACAATATATATTCACAATATTCCTTACATTTTCTTTGAATATATCCTCCACAGGTATCCCAAGACGAAGACTCTAGGTAACCACCTAAATATTGTAAAGATAGTCGAATTTCCTCCAACAGTAAAGCGCAAAGGAGGTTTCCTGCTCAAGGCTTTGGATACTACCGCCTTGGCGAATTTGGCAGCAGGCATACTGTGTTCTGTTTGACTGGCGTTGATTCGTTTCATGATATTTGGAATGAAGGCGGAGTACAGGGAGTTCTCTGGTAGGACGAACTTCTGTGTCATGTTGTTAGCAATATTGGACTGGACAGAACCTGGAACGACGTTCATGACGGAGATATTGAAAGGTCTGCATTCCATGCTGAGCACTTCGCTGATCATGTGCGTGGCAGACTTCGTCGCTGAGTATAATCCATTCCATGGGACGGGTCTAGATAACAATTCAGAAAAGAAAGCGTCAATAATGATATTCTCTTAAGACGTGCAGCGCACGTACGTATCTCCTACAATAGATCCCACGTTGACAAATAGGCCTTGCTTTCGTCCTGCCATGATAGGTAGCACACTCCTGCAGACTCGGAGTATGGCGAACGTATTTATGTCGAATACTTGTCGGACAGTGTCCATATCCTGGTCCAGAAGAGCGCCTGTATGCGGGGTCCTCGATATGGCATAAAACAGGAAGGCTAGATATCATACCAGCAGCACCTATTCCTGCATTGTTGACCACAATATCTATTTTTCCTTCCTTGCCAACGATATGTTCAACGACACGCTTGACATCTTCATCGCTCGTCACATCCAACGGTAACTTTTCAATCCTGGGATGGCTGAAGCCTGCCATCTTCGCAGGATTACGGGCGGTAGCATAAACTTGACAACCTTGAGCGGCGAACTCTTCACATCTAAAGACAATGGATGATATTTCTGAAGTATCAGCGCATCAGCAACTACTCACAATGAGGCACCAATTCCTCCAGCAGAGCACCCAGTCACCAGTACGACAGAAGCCATAATATGAGTATGAGGGACGGAAGAGAAGCTCTTACTTATAGAAGCCCAGAGTTCGTCGCGTTTAACAATATAGCGCCGATCATGACGGAAGCAAAATCTCTAAAATCCTCGAGAGACCAAGGCGGTATGCCTATCCGTAATGACCACTTTCATCTGTATATGCTCTCTAGGTATATATATGTATGTGTTTCAAACATGTACCGAACTGAAGCGCGCAGTTTGTCATTGAATAAAGTTTGCACCGCAGTCCTGAGAAAAACAAAAGTCTTGAGCCGCTTGGCCACTTACCGCAGCAGCCAGTTGCTCCTTTTCCTCATCCTTCTTCTATAGTCTCTCTTTATCATCATCACTACACTGTTTCCTTACTCTTTTGCTTCCAAATTTCCTATCTCATCATGCTATTCTCAACCAAGAACATTGTGCAGGTCGCAGCCGCTTTGATTTTCCATTCTCTGAACGCGCGAGCTGTATCTGTTTCTCGACGTGCTACGGTTTGTAATGGTTACAGTGAGGTTTGTTAAGCGTATTTCGCGATTCGTTTGTATGTTTTACTCAGGCATTTCTTTCAGCTATGTGACCGATCACTGGGAAACGTTACTTTTGTGGGGACTCACGATTCCTACGCCGTCGGAGTGGACAACCGTAAATCCTGTTATGCTCAATCTTTCACCACAAACATTGATATATATCATTCTCATAGTTGCTACAAATCAGGACTACGACAGTAAGCCAGTGACTTCGCACATGAAATTGCACATATGCTAATGCTTTACCCAGTCACTCAACAGCTCACGGATGGAGTTAGGATGTTGCAATCGCAAGCCCACAATAACAGTGGCACAATTGAATTGTGCCACACTTCCTGCGTATGCCGGGATTTTTCTTGTCTTGTTTGTGATATTGGCTCAATCTCAGTAGGGTCTCGAAGATGGCGGAAGCTTGCAGGATTACCTGACAAAAGGTTCGCTCTGTGACCGTTGAACTACCTCCATCGTGTTATTCAATCTTGTTCTAGTAAAAACATGGATGGACAGTAACCCTGATGAAGGTTTGTTTCAAACCAGTATATCTTCGGATTCAATGCTTACTGGTGGCCGGGCAGTGGTTGTTTTGCTGATTGTCAACATTGATGATCTACCCGCCACTGAATTCGCACCTGTATTTGAGGCTGCTAACGTGACCTCCATCTCTTACCAGCCGGGGGTTTCCAACATGACTGCATCTTCCTGGCCGACTCTCGGTTCCCTGATCGACAATGGGACGCGTCTTCTCACATTCCTGGACAATTCTGCGGATATCACTACTGTTCCATATCTTCTCGATGGTGAGAGAAATTGGAAATTCCCCTGAAGACATCGCTGATCCGTTTCCAGAATTTTCCAACATTTGGGAGACTGCTTACGATTTGACTGACCAAAATGCTTTTGACTGTACCGTCAATCGTTCGAACGGGGACACCTCAACGCAGATGTTTCTGATCAACCATTTCCTGGATCAACTCATTCTCGGAGAACCTGTACCAGATTCTGCCCAGGCAAATGAGACGAACGCCGTTTCCGGCACAGGCTCTCTGGGCGCTCAGGTCTCAACTTGCCAGTCTGTAATGGGAAGGCCTCCCAATTTCATGCTCGTCGATGTGAGTACGCTTTCATTAAGTATGACCCGCATGTGTCTTAACACATTCTCAGTTTTACGAGTATGGAAATGGATCTGTATTTGAGGTTGCTGCAGCTGCTAATGGTGCGTGAAACTCCTATCGCTGATGGCAATGATTATTGATGGCGTCGCAGGTGTCACTTATACTGCCAAAGCTATAGCCACCCCAAAGACATCGTCTTCTTCTTCTTCTTCTTCTTCTTCAAATGATGCACAAACTATACTTGATGGCTCGTTCTTGAATGTCTTGCGTATTGCTCCTCTGATGATCACCGGTGGTATTGTCTTTGGTGCTTCGACCTTGTTCTGAACTTTTCATACATACATCTACGACTACTCATCACAACGGACTTCTCATTAAACATTCTGATAGCAATTACCGATTGCTACTACTATCACAATGGATGGACTGGACATTAATATGATACTAAATCGTAATCGACGGGATTCATGGCTAGAATATCCTCAGCGTTTGCGCTCGATGCGCCACTTGTAGACCCTTGGTTTGTACGTCTCGTCCGACTTTTTGATATGGGTTCTTTTAGAACGCCCTCCTCTCGCATCTAACGCGTCTTCATCTTCGTCCGAGTCATCGCCAAGTTTCTCTGGCGCACTGATCCTCTTTCGTGCACCCTTACCCATCATCAACCGTTGCATCTCAAATTCTCGTTCTGCATATCGCATCTGTTTGTCCCGCACCAACCGAGCAGACAGCTCCTTCAAGAGACGCTGTCGATGTTGCATGGCCGAGCCCTCCATTTCTTTGCGGAAGTCAGCACCATCTAGACCATCATCATTTTTTACGGATTTCCGTTTTTTGGATCGAGGTGTCGTGTCTGGTTCTACCCAACCTAGATCTGCCGGTTTGGCGTTGGTATCTTCATTGATGACATGGGAACCGGAAGGATACGAAGGACCAACATAGTTCGGCACTGGATATGTATCAACTTTAGTATCTTGAAAGAAGGGTGATTTACAAACCGACTTGGTCTTCAACGAAGATAATATGCCGCTGTGAATGTTTTCTAAATTTGTCGGATATAATTCCAGCATCTTGGAGAATTTCAAGCTCTTCGGGATCGAGGTTATTTTCCTCCGGGTCCTTGGCCAAGACAAGATCTGCGAGAGCTGTGAGTTGAGCTTTGATTTTGTCGATTTTCTATACAAACATGAGTATCAAAGCATTCAATTGAGATGATGTAATTAATACCTTTAGTCCTGCAACTCGCATGGTTCTGATGTAGTTCTCGTCTTGGGTTTTGAGTACCTTTACAACATCGGTTGGCAATGCAACGTTTCCTCTGTCCTTGACGTGAATACCTCGCTGCCATAAAATTCAGCTTGCAGTCAAAAGTAAGAAACAGGCACATACCTTCGTTTTCTCCTTTGTCATCGAAAAGTAAAATTCATCCTTGTTCCTCTCTGCAGCTTTCTGCCTCAGCCTCGTTAACCTATCTTGTTTGGAGTGATAGTCCTTGGCTCGTTTGACATAGTCTTTGTGCTTTTCGAGAAAACCAAGCTTCGCCCTGTGAGCTAATTGGGATCTTTCTTTGTGATTGCGTCTGTGAATCGAATTTCGAAGGGAGGTCATCGTGATGGTACAAAAAATGAATTGCCGAATTGGGAGTCGATAATCGTAAACAACGTGACACAAAGCAAGTGTGGGAAACAAGGAATTCTCCCAAATTTCCTCAACTTCCCGATTTTTAGACAAAAATCTTTCCCAGCTTATCCCGACTGGGATTGTATTTCGGTCTCTCGATTACTCGGTATGAGTTTCCAGCATTTTAGATTAGGTGAAATGGCCATGGCCAATCCCCCACCTCATCTTATGCACCTCCACGGTTCGGTTACAAATATACACGGCCATCCTCAGCAATCCCAGCAATCCTCCCAATTTACTACTATAGATAATACAAACAATTCTTTTTCCAACAATACATCTAAGATTTCCCCCGGTTCTTCGAATAAACAACCTTACGGATCGGGAGACACCGATGATGGCTATACACTTGTTTTTCCAAACCTTGCTGCATTCAACGAGTGGCGAGAAAGAGAAGAAGAAAATCAGGTCGTAGAATTTGTGAAGGTACTGCATATCTCAATAATGCACCCGCATCTGCTGACCTCTTTGGTTCTAAAGGGTGACACTCATGGTAGTAAAGCAGTACCTCCACGTTTCAAGGATCATACGAAATTAGTTTGTGCTCGACATTCCCGGAGTGGGCGAAAGAAATATGTCAAAAAACATCCGGAAAGAGTGAGAAAGGTGCCCAGTCGGAAGGTAAGTAACAATCACTATTTTGACGAACGTTGGACTCACAACAATGCAGCTGGAAGGTCAAGGGTGTCCTGCATCGATTAGTTTCAAAACATACTATGATACAGATGAAATTCGGGCCTGCTGTGAGTTTTGAGTAGCACTCAAATCTGTTTTGTGCTGATGGACGACTACAACAGATAACTCTCAACACTCTCATGAAATAGGGCCTGCCAATCTAGCATTTACTCGTCGAGGCCGCAGGGCCGCTGCGGAGGCGGAGAAGACTAAATCGAATAAACATATTCGGTTTGCAAATGACACCAACTCCGTCAACGATGCTTCGACATCTACATCCATTGCCGGACCTTCAGCTATTCCCCAATCCTTGCCTGCTAACAATTACACATCCGCCGTATCTATGATCGCCCCTCTCCCAGCCACGCAAAACCCTTACCAGACTACTCCATCACAATCCTACAATTATCAAACTCAGTACCAGTATGCCTCCACACCCGCCCCAGTCCCTCCTCCGGTTCCAGTGCCGCCCCCGCAGTCCAGCAACGACGGCTTTAGTCATGATCGTTGGGCAAATATGGAGACTTTGTTTCAATCTGTTCGGGAGCATGCTAGGACTTTCGCATACCCTAGTGCCAGTGTTGCAGTCCTGGAAACTGTTCTCATACGGCTGTTCCTGGAAAGTCCTTCTCAGCCTGGAATGGGTCAGCAGCCAATGACAGCTCCGTTGATGCCACAATCTATGTCAGCACGTATGGATGACGAGGACGGCTCCTCAGAAGAGACATGATCATGATCTTTATAACACTTCATCTCGTAGTGGCTTATTTATTCTTCGTCTCAAATAGCTCATGTAGTCAGTTTTGTAATCAATTCCTTGTATTATACCTAGAATGTCTCAAAATCAGTGTCGTCTACTTATGACTTATGTTTGATGAACAATCCAGTCACAGTATTTCACCGGCGCCCTTTGCACAAACGACAAACATACTGTTCTTTGAACTAATAGTGATGCTTGTGATAAATATAGCTGTGCGAGACCGGAGCCCTGCAAGGCTGTACTGACCTTGAGGCTCTGTGATGGCATATGAAAGTCATTGGAAGGAAGGCCGCATGGCCTCCGGTCTCAGTGCAAATACCCATAAGTATTCACAGTCAGCTGCGATGCCCAAAATGTAGGAGTGCACAATGCATCCAGTGACTGTGGATACCCAAACTAGGAGGAGATGCACTCACCATGATCTAATATGCAGGAGAGTGTTCAGGGTTCAAGGACTTACCAATGAGTAGCAGTTACTGGCTTGAAGGTTCTTGACTGAGGATCTGCAATGTATGGAGATGCCCATATAGGTAGGAGCCTGTGATACATTATGCAGGAGCAGATACCCAGTCAGGTAGGAGCAGGAAACCAATGTTGAATCCAAAGTATGGAATTTGCAGGGGTTGGCTGTTAAGATCATGTACACTGTGTAACTGTGCCAGAGGCCACAGGGTGTCTGAGAGCAGAGGGTCAAATGGGACAGTAGTGAAGTTATTAACAACACCGCCATTACGCCGTTAGTCCCCGGAGATTGAGAACAGAGAAGGGAAGAACTAGTAGCAGCCAAGTGTTACGACCACTTCTTTTTCATCTTATCTTTTCCTTATCTTGTCTTATCTCTTATCTTTTGTCTTATCTTCTATCCCCCTTATCCTATATCTTGTCTTATCTTGTCACATGACCTATTATTTATGCTTACTGATACAACATGCGCTTTTCATTTTACTTATATTAAACACAGCAGTCTCACAACACATATACAGCATGACGATCGAGCTTTCATTACTTACACATTGCTTTACTTATGTTCTACTCATGTTTACCACTAACCCAGGGTGTTGGGCATTAGTAGGGCGGAGGGTTGTTTACTCATATATAAGCTGTAGTTACTTGCTGTATTTCCTTAGCTTTGATCTCGTCTATTCTACCTGGTTTAGCCCAGAACTTTGCTTGTTTCCTTTATCGCTCCGCTGTTTGAGGTTTTCTTGAGTGTGACGCCTGGTGACATCCGTTACTAGAACCAGTCGCTGACAGAAGATCAAAGCTATTCTTACCACCTGTCACACGCTACACGATCATATCCCTATCACAATTATCCCCGCTCACATTTTTACCAACCCTTCACAGACTTCTACTCTCTCTTCGAGCAGTGTCGCCTATAGTACAAAGGTGTAATGTTGAGTCCGACACCGTACTGGCAGACGAAAGCGTCGACTGATCACTAATCTTCGGAGAGGGGTCTTCGCGTGCACATCGAGCTCCATTCCTAGACAGGGAGGGTGCATCTGTTCATCAATCGAGAGTGGAAGGCTGCTTCCCACATCATCGTACTCTTCTTTCAAAATCTCTCCCACATTACTCCCGACTTCTACAAATCCAATCATACATTTTCCCATCATCACCACCGAGTTGCATTAGTAACTCGTCCTCCTTACAACGGATTCTACCTCAAGACTAGGACGACCTAGACTTTCGGTACAAACCGATCGTCCCCGCTCCCCCAACTCATCTGCTCCATCCACTTCATCTTCAATCGAACGAAACATCACCTCATTCAGACCCGCCTACATATCACCCCACTACAGCATGTCTAACCCTACTCCCGATCCTATCCCCATGACTCCTGTCCACATTACTCCTGTCACCACTTCTCATGTTCATGGCAAGTCATTGCTCAGAGAACCCAGTATCTTTGATGGCGATAAAACCCAGTTCAAAGAGTGGCGCCGTACCCTCTTTGCTTACATTCGCGATCCAAGGAACAGAGTCACTACAGACAATGAGAGAATTGACATTGCAATCTCGTATATGCGAGGTCCCAAAGTCAGTAGCTGGGTCCAGAATTACACGGATGATAACTTCGACGACGATGAGGAGGAATGGGCTAGCACGTGGAAAGGATTCAAGGACGCATTGAATGCCTCCTTCCTAGACAAAGGACTTACAGAGAACGCACAGGAGAGGCTAGAACATCTCCGCCAGGGCCCCAATGAGAGGGCAGAGGATTTCTTCAAGGAATTTGAAGTTATCATGCGAGACGCTGGATATGTCAAGGATGCCCCCTATGTCATCAGGTTGATCGAGATGAATGTGAAGCCGAAGCTGATCGACCAAGTATATGGCACCAGTAATGAGCAAATCGAGAAGTTTGACGAGCTCAAACAGAAGATTATCAGCATCGATGACATGTGGTGGCGTCGTGAGGAAATGCGGCGCAACTGGTCAAACAGATACCAGCGGAATGCCGGACAAGGGCCTAGTAACCAGAGATGGCAACCACAGACGACACAGGCTCCCATAACTAAGGCTCCAACCCCTGCGGTACCTACCCAGGATAGGAAAGACGGTACTGGGACGACTTTCAAAGGTGCAGGCAGACCGATGGACATCGACGCCGCGCGTCGCAACAGGGAATGCTTCCATTGTGGCAAGCAAGGCCACATTGCAAAGTTCTGTCCAGAGAAAGCACCGAAGCCGCAGTTCGTCAGAGGCATGTGGAGCCGGATGACACAGGAGGATCAGGAGGCTATGGCCAAGGAATTGGGTTTTGTCCTGCCCCAGCAGTAGACGCAGGTCTGCCGGGGCCAATCTCAGAATCAGTATCGGACTTTCCGTCATCGTCATATGTAGACAGTCAATTTAGTTTTGAATTCGGTAGTACTGGTACACCCAATGAAAATAACTTATCTACAATGATGAACCGAACCAAGGAAAAACCTGTGAGATATGAACCAAACACACCTGAATGGGTGGTGCAGCGGTTACAAATGGACAAACTCCCCATGGCTATAGGAATCCTTAGAGCCTGGATGCCTGAAAGTCGTGTCAGAGAAGCATCGGAAGAAACGGTATTGGCTATACGAAATCTAAATCATGCAACCGCAACTGAAGCAGTTACCAGTCTCAAAAGTCGTAAGAGATTCGTCCGAGGTACCTGAGGACGTGAGCTAAAGTTGCGAACCACTATTGAGAATATCGACAATGGCGTGCAGATTGAAATGGAAGCCCTCCTAGACAGCGGAGCCACAGGGTCCTGTATCAATAAGGATTTTGTAGAACGGCACCAGCTCACTGTTAAGGAGTTACCAGTCAAAATGCCGGTCTATAATGCAGATGGCACTCTGAACAAAAATGGTTCCATAGAAGGCTATGTACAAGTCCGAATGGTGATAGGAGATCATGCCGAACGGATAGATTTGGCAGTTACCAATTTAGGCAAGACAGATATCTTCCTAGGCATAGATTGGCTACGTTACCATAATCCCAGCATTGATTGGAAGGAATCCACGTTGACGTTTGAACGTTGTCCTGACAAATGCGGATATTTGCCACACTATGAGTCACCTGAGGATGATGGTACAGAGGAAAAGCTTGTCGATGGTGAAAGGATCTTCTGGTTCGATTGGAATGGGTATCTCTCCGACCAAGGTCATATCAAAGTACAAACCACTACTACAGATGCCGCTACTCCGTACCTTGCCGAGTATGCTGATGTATTTAGTAAAAAGGATTTTGACCAAATGCCGGAAAGACGTCCATGGGATCATGCTATAGAATTAACGCCAGGCTCTAAGCCAGTTGATTGCAAAGTTTATCCCCTCAGTCCACCAGAACAGAAGGCTTTAGATGAATTCCTGGAAGAAAACCTTAGATCGGGACGAATACGACCATCACGTTCACCCATGGCTTTACCTTTCTTCTTTGTCAAAAAGAAAGATGGAACGCTACGGCCTGTACAGGATTATCGAAAGCTAAATGACATGACTGTCAAGAATCGATATCCACTCCCATTGATCCAGGAACTCATTGATAAGCTAAAGAATTCCAAAATCTTCACCAAGATGGACGTCCGATGGGGATTCAATAACATCCGGATCAAAGAAGGAGACGAATGGAAGGCAGCGTTCCGGACAAACAGAGGCTTGTTTGAGCCTACGGTCATGTTTTTCGGACTTACAAACTCACCCGCCACGTTCCAAGTGTTCATGAATCACATCCTTCGAGAGTTAATCGATCAAGGACATGTCATTGTCTACATGGATGATATCCTTATCTTCACGGACAACATTGAGGAACACCGAGTCATCGTCAGAAAGGTTCTTGATATCCTAAAAGACAACAAGCTGTACTTGAAACCCGAAAAATGTACCTTTGAAGCTAAGGAGGTCGAATATCTCGGAATCATTGTAGGCAATGGACAAATCCGGATGGACCCAAAAAAGGTTGAAGCAGTTCGAACCTGGCAGCCACCAGAGAAAAAACGTGAACTACAATCGTTTTTAGGGTTTTGCAACTTCTTCTGCCGGTTCATCCGAGATTTCAGTAAAATTGCCAAACCCTTAACACGACTCACAGGGAATATGACTTGGGAATGGACATCTCTTGAACAAGATGCATTTGATCGGTTGAAGGACCGGATCATCGAAGATGTCACTCTCATTATCCCAAGAGAAGCTGGAAAGTTCCGAGTTGAAGCCGATTCCTCTGACTACGCTAATGGTGCAGTCCTGTCACAGAACGTCGATGGAAAATGGAGACCAGTAGCTTTCAGGTCCAGGTCACTCAACGAGGTTGAACGGAACTACGAAATTTATGACAAAGAGATGATGGCCATCATGGACTCCCTCTCGGACTGGAGGCAGTACTTGCTGGGCGCAAAAGAACCTGTTGAAGTCTTCACAGACCACCAAAATCTCCAGTATTTCCGAAAACCTCAGAAGTTGAACCGACGACAAGCCAGATGGGTAGTTGAAATCGCTGAATACCATATCGAACTCTTCCATAAGCCCGGGAAATCAATGGGAAAAGCCGATGCCCTGTCACGGATGTCAGGCCTTGAGAAAGGGGAGAACGACAATACCAACGTCACGCTACTAAAACCGGAATTTTTCATTTCTCAGATAACGGATCAGACATCTGCCCCTGAAGACGATCTGCTTAATCTCATCCGAAGAAAGAAAAATCAGCAAGACAAGTTAGTACAGGTTGCCCTCGAGTCTAAAGACAAGGAATGGCTTGAAACTGAGGACGGACTAGCAGTTTGGCAAGGACACATCTATGTCCCTAAGGACAAAGAACTCAGAGGACGAATCATACAGGCACATCATGACGCCCAGACAGCAGGACACCCAGGGCGCTATAAGACTATCGAGTTGATTACACGCAACTACTGGTGGCCAGGAATCAGTCGAGACGTCAGGATCTACGTGGAAGGCTGTGAAAAATGTCAGGCCACAAAGACACATCGTACCAAACCTGTAGGACCGTTACATCCACATGACGTACCATCTGAGCCTTGGGAAATCATAGGAACAGATATGATTGGCGAATTACCAGAATCTGGAGGGTATAACGCTATCAGCGTGTTTGTTGATCACTTCACAAAGAGGTTGCGACTCTTTGCCACGCATACTACAATAACATCTGAAGGAATGGCACGTGTCTATCGTGACAAAGTATTCCCAGTCCATGGAATGCCCCGAAAGATCATCCACGATCGCGGCCCTCAGTACCACGCCCGCTTCATGAAGGAACTGTACAAGTTACTGGGAATCGAAAGCAACTATACAACTGCATACCATCCTCAGACTAATGGCCAGACGGAACAGATAAATCAAGAAATTGAACATTACATCCGCCTTTTTGTGAATCATCATCAGAGCGATTGGCACGAGTGGCTTCCTATGATGGAGTTTGCGTACAATGATCGAGTACATTCAGCTACAAAAGTTTCACCCTTCTACGCAGACAACGGCAGACACCCATACAAAGGAACCACGCCGAAGATGACGTCACAAAACCCAACCGCCCAGGAGTTTGCCAATAGTATGAAACGGATCAGGGAAGAAGTAGGGTCGGCACTGAAAAAAGCCACTGAGGACATGAAGCGCCAATATGACAAACACCGGAACGAGGCGATAGAATATAACGCTGGTGATAAAGTTTGGCTTGAAGGAACTAACATAACGACAGATCGTCCAATGAAGAAACTCGGTGACAAACGATTTGGACCGTTTAAAGTTCTTGAAAAGATCGGACCCGGCTCATACAAACTCGACATCCCTCGTACATGGAAAAGAATCCATAACGTCTTCAACGAAACGCACCTATCCCCATACCATGAACCCCAGTTCCCAACACAACCCCGAAACACCAAACCACCTCCAGAAGTAGTAGGAGAAGAAGAAGAATACGAGGTAGAAGAAGTAGTTGATTCACGCAAGTATTGGAACGGCATCCAATACAAGGTAAAATGGAAGGGTTATGGACCACATGAAATGACGTGGGAACCTGCAGCTAATATGACGAATGCCAAGGAAGCTGTTCAGGACTTCCACAAGAAGTATCCTAACAAGCCCAGGCCTCGAGTCCTTAAACGGATCGAGATTCCGATTACTCAGTTTCCCACTGAATTGTTCCGACCAGTCCCTACACCCGACATAGAACCGATCCCAAGTAATATGCCGTCTGAAGCACTTGTCAACCGACTTGCGCGTCATGGAATTCGCGCCTTAAGAGGGGGGTAATGTTACGACCACTTCTTTTTCATCTTATCTTTTCCTTATCTTGTCTTATCTCTTATCTTTTGTCTTATCTTCTATCCCCCTTATCCTATATCTTGTCTTATCTTGTCACATGACCTATTATTTATGCTTACTGATACAACATGCGCTTTTCATTTTACTTATATTAAACACAGCAGTCTCACAACACATATACAGCATGACGATCGAGCTTTCATTACTTACACATTGCTTTACTTATGTTCTACTCATGTTTACCACTAACCCAGGGTGTTGGGCATTAGTAGGGCGGAGGGTTGTTTACTCATATATAAGCTGTAGTTACTTGCTGTATTTCCTTAGCTTTGATCTCGTCTATTCTACCTGGTTTAGCCCAGAACTTTGCTTGTTTCCTTTATCGCTCCGCTGTTTGAGGTTTTCTTGAGTGTGACGCCTGGTGACATCCGTTACTAGAACCAGTCGCTGACACCAAGTTGGAGCGGCGGTAACACCAACAACAGGGAGCGGACCAAAGAACTGATAAGTCCCAAGGTTAGAGTAAGAAGTGCTTCAAGGCAACGAGCCTGAAGACTTATAGACAAGAGAGGACGAACTAAGTTGAAGAGGGTAATCTTGGTTGATAATTAAACTGAGGAACCACAGTATAGTACAGGCAGTATTTATATCAATGGATTGGCGCATCAGTGCAGAGCGCCAGACTAACTACTAGGAGCTATATGTGTAATACCTGCAGGGTAGAGGAAAAGACAATAAGGAGAGACTAGAATGAATGGGTATGTGTAGTGAGAAAGAACAATAAGAAGAGATTACAATAAAGAGTATATCTCAGGATACTGAGCGGTGAAGCAAGGCATGGACTTGACATTGGCAATAAGCAAAGGCCCAGAGTTATCAAAGAAATCTACAATGAGCAAGGCTGAGGAAATTAGCAGAAAGGGAAATAGCCCAGAAGTAGCAAGGGGGTTCAGCATTAGCAAGAAAATGGCTCAGAGTTAGCAATCAGAAGCCAGCAATAAACTGTTTCAATTGTATTAATTGTTTGAGAGATAGTTTGGTTTAACATGTCTATCAATCTAATTGGTTCAATTGATCTAGAAGATGTTGAAATTGACTCTGGAGCAATCAATTTCAATAATATCTTCTTCAATATCAATCAGATTAATTTCTTTTCTCTTCCCTTCTGGATTGAGAGCAGATTTCGTCAAATTCCTTGGTAAAGATCTTCCTCAAGATATAGATGATCCTGTTCCTCTAGAAACAAAACTTCCATGTGATGCTTCTGTTGGTAATTGAGAAGAGGATGGATGTCTGTGTCAGCGACTGGTTCTGTAAGACCTGGGTCAGAATAGGTCTTAGGGTGGGTTTGGTATAAAGGGTTTATGTTGTAGCGTGCTAGGAGCAGGCTGGAGCTCGAAGGGAGCTACGGGAACCGCAACCGAGGACAGGAATGACCTAGTGGTGGATAAGACAGAGAGATGTGACCCTGGAGGAGGTCCCTGTAAGGTCCTGAGAGGTCCCTAAGGCGTAGGTAGGGAAGATGGATGTATGGAACCTAGTAGTATTGCGTGGTAGGAGTTGTACTTGCTAGAACATCAATATAGGATCGAATAGGTCGTATTAGAATTGGGTACGGAGTGTCTAAGCTCCTGAGGAGATATACGCCCGGGGACTGGGCTTGAGGGTGGGAGGTTGTAACGGCGAAGCAGTACGTAGTTCGACGTAGGAAGCGGCTTCGATGTTACCTAATCGAGATCCCGAAGCTTAGGGAGCAATGGGGGAGCTCAAGGAGGTATTGGGGAGGTTAGCTCTACAAGGCGTTAGGCATTGGGGAGCTTTAGTATTGTTCGAGGGAGCTCGGAGACTCACTCGGATTGCTTAGACGTGAAGTGAAAGCGTATATTGGATCGTGTAGACAATTGTCGAAACAGTAGACAAGAATAGAGAGAAACAGAGATGAGAAAACAGAGAGTAAAGAGACATCCGTTAACGAGCTTGCCTCGTTTTTGTGTGAAAGAGAAAGGAAGGAATCTAATGGGCACTCCAACCAACCAATCTAATACACAATATGCGAGTTCACTGCTATCAAATTTATTTAATAGCAAGGGGTAGCGTTGGCAAAGGTTCCGCAAAGCTTTGAGAGCTAAGTAAGAAGCTTTGATCAATCAATTTGAATCGTTCTAAGGATTCGATATATTCCTTTGATTAAGGTAGATCCAGCACGATTCGTGCTTTGGTTTGTATTGATTTGGGTATATCAAGAATTGGGGTTTTGAATCAAAGTAAATTAAAACCGAAACACACAGACCCCTACGGAGGGCTAGAACTATGTGCTGGCACAACCACACAGCGTGATTTGCCCTTAAGACCAACGACTGATCTTAAGTTCGAAGAATACCCAACAACTGGATATACTTCTCGCAGTCACAAGGAGCAGAACACGACGTTCCTATACTCACAAGTGCCGGGCCCGAATGGCTGCTAGCGAAGAGGCTTCAGTCTGGCGGGAGTGTGTCTTTCCTTTTTATGGATTAGCACTGCAACGTCGTCCCAAAATCACTTGTATTCCAGATACATCGGATCGCTATTTATACATACAGAATATAGAGTCGCACAGTACAATTAATTTAATACAATAAATGTTCGGAACCGCAAGGAAACTTCTACACTCGGTCAGATACCATTTAATTTGAATCTACATGTCCTTATTTGGCCCATATTGGTTCCAAGATTCTAGTATGCCTCCAAACATAGGTAGGTACTTCGATATTCATTTAATTTAATTGTTTAGAGAATGACTCGAATAGTGTTCAACTGTCATTGCTGTTCAACACTTACTTCGATCGTTTGTCACCTCGTCCGGAGGCAAATCAGTCCTCCTCGATTCTAATCCTATCAATCCGATTCATCTGGATTAAACTAATTGCTTCTCTCTTTCAATAGACACCCATTGTGCCTATACTCTATCAAGGGAGTTAAGCATAGTATTCATTTCATTGCATTCTTCATTATTTTCTACGTCAGGACTCTTTTGACATTCATTTGATATGTCTTTGGAGCCTCGCCGTCTTCCGATCGTTCTTCTAGTCATTTTCCTCAACCATGCAACTTGATTGGTCTATTAGACTAAATCGCAGCCTTTTAGATTAATGCATGATCTCGTTCTAGAAGGAGTATTTGATAATTCCTGAGTTCTAGAAAGTCATTTCGAGTCAATCCTCGGTTCATGGTCACTTGAGTAAGTTCTTCCGAACTCCTGCCAGTGTAAGGTCCAATAAGAATACCCTTGGTATGTCATACGTGAATGGTCATCCTTCGGATGTAGTCCGAGTCTGGTATAATCCTGCTTGACAAACAGGTAGACTGCTATCCGAAGGTAGTATCGGGGATGGGTAAACTAACCAACTTGTGGTAGTATGGGTATATGGTCCCTTCAACTTATTAGACTGATTCAGTATTGACTTTGACTGTCAATCTGGGTCTCAATTATAGTCCTCTTGATACGAATCTATATGTGAAAATGTCACAATTCACAGCATAGACGTCTAGCCAAAATTTAGGCGTGTCATCCCCCCCAAACTAAAGAATTTGACCGTCCTCGGTCATTCGTAGTTTTGTACAGGGAAAGGATATCAATCTGTTATTAGATTGATTCGACCAGACTATATCTCCTTTTAATGTAAATCACTGGGTTTGGATCTCTACTTCTCCGTGCTATCCAATCAATTTGGATGCCCTCAAATGGGTTTCTAGCGCTCATCTTATCAATTTATTCACACGCCTGCTACGGATCGTAACAATCTAGCGCTCGATTTGAATTGAATACTTTTTCGGTATTCATATCACGTTTGAAAATTTAATTCACAATCTTTTATTCATCTATTCACAGAACGAGCTTCCATTTCACGGAGAGCTGCTCTGACGTACACGCTGATTCAGTGTGTACGGTTGTTTGGCTCGGGGCACGGGGTTCAACAAATTTTTCGTTGAAGTCCGTTTTTTCCCTTCATTTCTTTCTTTCATCTCGTTCGTCAAAATGGCTTCATCCTCGAGTCAAACTCGATCTTCGGCCACAACCACTTTGTTACCAACCTCTTTAATGGAAGCCCAGGTTATACTGGCGGGCCTTCAATCTAAATCGACCCTTCCTTCATTTTTTGAAAGTCCAGTTTTTCAACGTTTTCAACAGAGACACTTTGTCCCTCCCATCTTGGATTCACAGCATTCACCGGATTACAATGGGTCCGGTTCTTTTCCGGCTTTTACATATCCTCGGCCTTTACTTCCATTCTGTTTTCCCGTCGACACTTCACGCCCTTTGTCTGTCGCATCAGGATTAGACTTATATCGTTCGGCCCAAATCGCTGTGCGGACGTTACAAAGTGGGGATGAGGATTCCATTGAAACCGATTCGATGGAGTTATATCATTTATTTGAGGAAGCCGCCCCGTATCTGGTGCGTATTCCACCTCTCATTGCTTTTAATTATATTAATTGTTCTTATTAGCTTTATATTCATGATTTCTGGATGGAAAGGGCGAATTGCCCTTTGTTCCCGGAACAAATCCTTCTAGCTGCCGAGTTCCTATCTGCCCGCCTCCCCGAATTCCTTCGTGAGAGTTGATACAGCAGTGGGGAGTTCCATCGGAGCACCGATCTTCCCCTTCGGTACCCTATTTCTTCTTTTCGATTTTAATTGTTTTTATTCATTTTGATTCGATTTGCAGAGGGCTCCTGTCTTTGAACATTTCCCGTCCATCCCCATTCCCTTTTCTCTTCGATTTTGTGAAGGAAACGTCATGATGCGTCTAGCACCTTCCATGGACTTAGATCCTTTCGTCAGTTTACGTGGCCAAGGTTCCTCGGTGTTCGCATCAAAAGTCGCTACTCCTTTTGCGTTTTTTGAACATAAACCTTCAGCCCCTCTTTTCAACGCATCTATAACTCCCCTTCGATTGTTCAAAAGAAATCGGGAGATAGAGGGCCTCAAAGCAATAGAGAAGGGATCAGCGGATTAGGGTGCCAGTACCGAGTAGGAAGCTATGATCGAGTGTTTGGCTGAGCCAACTCTATCTCTTTCAAAGGAGGCAGAGCAAGCGCATGCTCTCTAATCGTGGCTGATCTCCGGGGTGTCGTTTCGTTTTTCTTTGTTTTAATTTTAATTTTTGTTTTTCATGCATTCACGGACAGATGGGCTTTCATGCCCAAATATCCATCATAGCTGACCACTCGCGGTCAATGTCGTCTGGGTTTCTCAAAACCCAAAATCTCATTATGGACCTTTTCAGGACCATCGGTCAATCACGACCATTTTGTTCTAATTAGATTAATTAATCTAATTATATCTTTTGTATTTTTCTTGTATTTCTTGTAGGTAGCTTCTACCTATTATTTTGTTGTGGATAGCTTATAGCTGTCCTGTATATACCAATTTACGAGCTTTCATGCTCATGTTCGTATTAATTTGAATGAGTGAACTTAAGTCTCAATTAATTTGAATGAATTCTTATAACCATGGTTCACTCAATATCTTTTCAACTCGGTTCTTGTTTCAATTTGATTGAGTGCTTGCGAATTATCGAGCCAGCTCTGAGTTCTACCTTTGAATAGGGGTTCAAAGTAAGACTCCATTCCGGATCCTGGCATGAATTTTCACGCGAGATCAGGTCCGCAAGACTTTCCTGTCTTCATTGTCCTGAGTGCTCAAGTCGATCTCCGTTCGCCATTGATCATAACAACGTCGGGAGGTATTCTCAACTCCACTTTCAGGTTCTAGGCGCAGTTTCTTTACTCATTCCGCTTATTTTGACCTTCTGTATGATCACTTTGATCAATTCTGGGTCGTTGCGTTCGCAATACCATTCAATCTAATTGCAAAACTATTAGTTTTTAATTGAATTTTGAAAATTTTCAATCAAATCGAATCAACTCGATATCCTCCTCCCCCAAACTAAAGAATCCAACTGTCCTCAGTTGTCCTAATTTGGTCAGGAGCTTGCTTTCGCTGTTCCGGTATAAAAGCTCAGGCCAATTGACTTTCAATATGCCATTTGTTCCAAGTCGACTTGCATTAGTCGAACTTAGTCGAGCTCTTATTCCATACAAAATTCCATCAACATCTATCATCGTTCATCCTAGCATGCCTATCCATCACAAGAAGG